>JAFMSR010002034.1:0-25008 GCA_022818135.1 Saxidomus purpurata | reverse complement strand
TAATAAATGTGTGAGCAGAAGTGTACATATGTTTTTCTAATCTTTTACTTCCCTAAGGTAGGTCTACATAAATTAACATAGAACATAAAACTGGTCCTTCTGGTTGGGCCTTTCTGGTATGGACCTTTCTGGTTTTGGGCCTTTTTGGTACTTGTCCTTTCTAGAAGTGGGCCTTTCTGACACCCATTTCAACGAACGTACTTACTGTAGGGTCAGTTTGCTGACTTCGACTTTTGTTTGTAATTGTGCTTATTGGGTCCATCAACCTATAAAGAGGCTATAATCGGTACGACCCGTTTGACTTCGACTTAACATAATGTGAATTTATACATGATTATTTATATTGCCAAACAATTATTTAAAAAAAAAAAACAACACCAATAAATTAACTCTTGTTCACACCTAAATTTAACATATTATTATGCATAAATACGACAAGAAATTATCTTCTAACAATGAATTGATTAAAGTAAATTTCGACAAAAGAATTTCACAATAAAGGGAGATAATAGAATCTAATTTGTCAACATGTAACAATATAAAAGTATCTGCGCTTCAATCTATACATATTTACGCCGTTTATCTTTTTGAAAAATATACTTCTTGACATATCTGGCTGATATTTGGGTGAGGGAGAAACTTTATAAAGTTCGCATTGCTAGTTCTTGTATTGCAGAATGAGTTTACGCAGTCGATGATATGTAAACAATGTCGAATCAGTGTACATTGCTGCCTGAGATGGTGTAGTAATTCAAATATTCTGAATTTTGCCTACATTTGTGTTACAATGATTTAAAGCATTAACACGTATATTTGGCAACAGAAACGGTTTTTAATTAATTTCTTGGCCGAGATCACAAACACGATCCACGCGCGTCGATCTCCTTTACAGGCGGAAGGAGCTGTTCAAATTGTCAGGGTTTTGGGGGCTATACGTTTGACGCATGCCGGTGTACGCCGTTCTCATTCTGGCTTTAAGAAACGAATACCATTCTGCCTATAGAAAGCCCCGCTCCACTGGGACCGCTTTACTGGAAGTCCAGAATGACATTCTCCAATCTGGACCAAGACAAAGTCACAGTACTTGTGCTACTCGACCTATCTGCAGCTTTTGACACCATCGATCACAACACTATTTTAAATCGCTTAAAGCATCACTTTGGATTGCAGTAAAACTGCTCGCATGGATGTAATCATTTCTTAGTGATCGTTATCAAACTGTGTGTATTGATGGTGAACTGTCAAAACCAGTACTGATGAAGTACAGCGTGCCTCAAGGATCAGTTCTAGGACCCAAAAACCATAAGATTCCGTTTCTGTATATTTAACGGTGAATCGTGAGTTTAGTTTTGAGCTATTTACGTTTTAGCTGTCGTGTCTTCTGTATACCATGGACATGTAGGTCGTAAAACGATCGTTTTGGTCCGTAGGGGAGCATGTTTATCAATTAAAGATGATAGTTCATTTGTGTATGTATTCACAAGCTCTTCAGCATCAGTGGATTCCAAACTGGCACTGAGAATGTCTGATTCCATGATGGCATTCTTGAAAGAATCAACGTCGATACAAAGACAACCTTACTTGTCGAACATGAGCGGAATTGCTTGTTTCGGAATCACTTTGTGCGATGCTTGCTCTAGCTTAAGTGCTTTTAAGTGTTTTTTGAAAATCGTTGCAGATGCCGGATTTCCAGTGCGAGATATGGCATTCCATTCGCCTGACCTACCAATGTCTCTGAATAAAGCCCGCACTTTCCCGATTAAACTATCAACTGATTTGGCTGTCAACGTTAAAGGACACGTACAAGACTGTTTGCCTTGTTTACCTCTAAACTCACAGTTTGTGATGTGTAATTGTGTTCCACCATTTGCTTCCTTGAACACAAGAAACTTCCGTATATCTTCAGGCAATGCGTTATAAAGATTTTTGCTGACATCTAACGACCCGAGAAAATTTTCCAATTCATTCTCTAATCTGTTCTTCTGCTTTGCATATTTTGACGCGCTGATAATGTTGTCTAAATGTTCTATTCTCGAATTAATTGCATCGAACATGAGTTTGCATGAGTTTTCTTTCCACTTTATGATGACCCCTTTTGTTTCCACTTTGTTTATACATCTTACAGTACGCAAAGTCACTATCGTTCAAAGAATTGCACATACTACAGCAAATTGCTTCGTTACATTCGTTGGTATGGAAAAAAATATTTTGAGATTAATTCGCTAGTTATCCTAGTTATACATTATAACAATGTGATATGGATAAATGTATATTATCTAGAATCTGGATAAACAACCTCGATCTCGACAAGGAAGCCCATATTCATTAATTAGGAATTGTTAACATTAAATAGCATTCATTTAATAAGCAATAAAACCATCAATATACGACAACACGACGTATGTATACAAACACATAAATTGATCATGAATCACATTCATTGGATACGCAAAACATATTGTTAAGAAATTAGTCCTCCCTAAACACATGGCACCATTCCTCGGGCTTATTCTGTCCCATACGAATCTTAAAACTTTGTTAAACTAACAATACATCAAAGCAAACGAAAACTACCTGCAGATTTCATGTTATCTGTGTATGTATAAACATTTAGGCGATATTGCTTATCTCTAGCACATTTCGATTAATGTGCTATAAAATGCATGTACTGTGAATAATGAGCATGCGAAAAGTGACAACATGAATGTCCTATTTGTATGTCGCGTTTATACAACTCATAATGTTATCTGCGAACACAATGCTTCCTTTTTCGTTCAAGTGTACTTTGTCCCTCAAATGTTCTGACCGAATATTTGAATTGTCCAACCATCTCCAGCCTCTGGTTTCACAAAGTAACAACAAACGTTCATTTACAATTCTAACCCTAGCGTTAGTCATATCATTATTTGACATTATTACCGATGACAAAATAATGTCCAACTTTTCTGTAAGTGCTGATTAGATCGTATTATGTATTATTGGAGGATGCGTGATAAACAAAGCTGGTTACATACAATTTAAAAGCACTGTATTTTACTTCGTTAAAAAGTCTCAAACATAACTATGTTGAGGGACTTTGAAATAATTAAAAACAACAGCAAAATGATGTGTTATTAATGAACTGAAGTGTGATTAAAAGAAACAGATAGTAACCAAAAGCCACAAAGGATCACTCTTTGTAATATAGAAAATCTCCTTGTGCTCAGGATAGGATAGGTTAGGATAGGATGGGATAGGACGGGACGGGACGGGACGGGACAGGACGGGACGGGAGGGACAGGACAGGACAGAATAGTTGCCCGCGCATGCGCAGTCAGTTTTGACAGTTTGTTATGATAATAGAGATTTCTTGATCCAGCGTGCAACAGTGTCCAGCGAAACTGCTTTGTGTGGTTTTATAAAGCTTAATAATATTTTATGTTCTGACCTTTGCCTTAAATCTTTCGTACATCTCAGATTTTCCTTAAGTACCGTATATACACAAAGTCTCCTATCTGGAGGATGTGCTTTTAACAGAAAACGAGAACAAACTGTCAAAAAAAAAATATGAATTCGGAACGATGTTTTTCTAAATTAGTAACAGTTAACAAGTGTAATGTCTGTGTTCTACCTGCATTCACAAGTTCCATCAACATAGTCAGCTTAAGTGTAAGGTCTTTCAAACTTAATGTTTTCACTGGTGACAATTCTTGCTTGATTTAGTGCGCTATAACCTAGTCTTATGTCAAATCCTTCAGTTAAAAGTTTCACAACATCATTCACAGAAACCGGAAAGTTGTCGATTTTCCGTCTGCGGCAGTGCGAAAACCATCTCTTAATATGGACTTGATACTGGCGTTTTGTTGATTTTCTCCATCTTGCCATAATGATTTTGGTTGATTGTTTCGAAAGTCCTCTGCGTCTCAGGGAATTTCTGACACTCTGCATGCCGCTAACAGAAGCTGACGAGCTAGAGGGTATTTTTGATCTGAGTGATGAAGTTTCAGAAGTATCTGTTCACGTGGTAATATCAGCGGTTTGTCGACTACAGCTGACATCACCAGTGGCCACCATGCTTGCATTACCCACACTGGAATGATCATAATTACTTGGCATCTGTCCGATCGCATTTTCTGAATGCAACGTCCCACCAAACTGAACGGGGGGAAAATAAACAATAATTTAAACATACTCCAATCTAAGCTAAATGCATCCACATACTTAGCCTCAGGCTCTGGTTTCCAGGCACAAAAATGTTTAATTGTTTGTTTAGCCTGGTAGCAAAAAGGTATATCATGGGTATACCCCAAATATCACATATTTTGTCAAAAACTACATGATCCAGTGCCCATTCTATTTTATATTTAAAACACCGTGAAGGCTCATCAGCAACATTCTCTATTCCTGGTAAGCACCAGTAACAAATTTTCTTACTAATCTCATTACAGTCATGTGACTTTTTTCCTCCAAAATTGTTAACATAACTTACTGCCGTGGTGGAGTCCGACAAAATTTTAATATATTTTCCTTGTGCTATGGCTTCAAACGCATTAAATGCAAACAGAATAGCTAAAACCTCTAATGCATTTATGTGGTATTTACTTTCTTGTTCAGTCCATCTTCCACCAATTTTTACTTCATTCATGACACTTATGCAGATTTGTTGGTTTTCACGCCTAAGTTTTCTGACCTGAGTGCGAATATTTTCAATCCACCACTTTAACTCCGACCTTATTGGATATGTGACACGCATAAAAGCATCAAAATTGCCTTTTTGCCTCAGAGCAACAATTTTAGCTTTTTCTTATTCTCTGTAATGTAGTTTACCCAAATCTATTGCTGACATAAAAGATACTAACAGACCAATAACTTTTGCTACAGTTCTAACTGTAGCAGTATTGCATTTGAAAAGCTTGCCACAATCAAATTTTATATTGTCTTTTTTCCCAACTGGTAAGAAAATTACCATGTTTCTAGAGTCTGTGACATTTCCGAGAAATGTTATTTCCTGAGTAGGTTCTAAAATACTTTTTTCGTAATTAGGCATGAACCCCCAAATTTGTCACAAGATCTAAAGTAGCACTGATAGTGGTGCAACATTTTTTCTCAGTTTCAGCCCCAAGTAAACTATCATCAATGAATCCAGTACAGATATGACCTTCATTATGCAATATAGCATTAACTGGTTTCATGAGATTGGTAACCAATCTTGGCCCTGGTCCAACACCCAAATGGCATAGTCAAAAACTGAACTATTTTCCTTCTCCAAAGAAATCGAAAATATATTTGTTGTTCTTTAGCTATAGGAGTCGAGTAATATGCCTTGCGAATGTCAACTGAGGCAAAATACATATTTTGTGGTACCAAGCGCAATGCAGTTTCAAAATGATCTATTTTGAAATGACAGTAAGGAATATGTTCATTTAACTTCTTCAAATTTAAGATCATTCTAAATTCTCCATTTTTCTTCGATCTTAAAAATATCGGGGAAAGGTATTGTTGTGGATGATATTCAACAGGAATTATGACTTTCTCGTCTAACAATTTTTGAATCTAATAAGATTCACTTTCATTAAATTTTATCTGAGAAAATTTTTCTTGATCTGGCAGCTGGTTATCATAAACATGATAAAACTCAAATTGACAATTTCTAACAATGTCCAAAATTTTTTTCATCTGATGTAATTTGTTCCCATTGAGAGAAAAAATGTTTCAGTCGTCCACCTACAACATGAGTGTTACCATGAAAATTTGAACTTACTTGTTCAAATGTCTGTAAGAGCCTCTCCGGCCTCCGTGGCGACTTTTTTGTCTTTACGCTAAATCCTGGTGACCAAGTATGAGAAAAACTCAAAATGACAATTTCTAACAATGTCCAAAATTTTTTCATCTGATGTAATTTGTTCCAATTGAGAGAAAAAATGTTTCAGTCGTCCACCTACAACTTGAGTGTTATCATGATTTGAACTTACTTGTTCTAATGTCTGTAAGAGCCTCTCTGGCCTCCCTGGCGACTATTTTGTCTCACCGCTAAATCCTGGAGACCAAGTATGAGAAAGACCACCTCTCGGTCTGAATCCACAACCTCGCAAAATAGGTGTGCCTCTTTCATGAAAAAAGGGTGGCATGCCACTGCCAAAACCCCTGTGTACTGCCTTGCTGGATTTTATGGCCCATTTTGGCCGAATCCTCCAACTCTTTTGCCGTCTTCGACACATCATCTCCAAACAGTTCAGATGTATATGGAATGCTAGGATCACATAAATGACTGTATTCACTTTTAAGCCCTGGTTTAATTCCCTTCTTACCATGCACACTCGCCTGTTGCAATGTCCGAAAAGAGACAAAGAATCATTACACTGTTCAATCACTGAACTTATGTCTATACCCTTGTCTTTTATTTCAGTTTCGATCACTGCCATTTTATTTACGGCCTTGGCAATCAGAATTGACCTTTATATTAGGGAAGTCTCGGCGTTTTGCAGTTTTATGTCACTATATTTGACATTTTGAGAACAGAGATCCCAAATAAATTTATTGCATTTTACGGTAACCAAAGCATCACAATTTTCAGGGCGCGAGATCTTATCGTCTTAAGTGAGCGAGACATGTTGATCCTCATCAATACCCTCACGGAAAAGATCATTTATATTGTCTGCCAAGGTGCTGTCGATGTTAGCATCAGTAACCTCAACGCCCTTGAAACGTTAGGCGTTCCAGCAAACCGACTGGAAGGGTCAAGTTTAGAAACTTTTGCAGGGGTGGGGTTATCATCTTCCCCATCCCTCCTCTTCATAATAATCATCGTACGTAACTCTGATTATAATAATCAGGTTCGTAACAATCCTCGCATAAAGCCTGCGTTTCTTCCACTTTTTTACACGGTTCAAGATTGTGTCCACTTTGGAATCGCCCTCTTTCTGTTTTTTCTGAATGTCTTTTAAACAATGAAGGATCAATGAATCCGTATCGGAACTTCCACTCGGTGGATTTATCAGTGTATGAGCAACTTTGACCGACTCTGGCTTTTTCTCCTTCGCCGGGTTCCGCCGAGTTTTCTTTTACATCCGATTCAGTTTTATCCTGAACGTTTTTCAACGTCGGAGTCTCTGCCATTACGAGCGAAGAAATAATACTGTTTACGTGAAAAATGTTAAATGGCACACAATGTACACATAGGGAAGAATAATATATCCGATGACCACGTAGGGCACCTTGGATCAACTTAAAAACTTCCAAAAACAGCTAGATAATCAACTGCAATTTCACAAATGGCACAAAAGTCGCCATTACACACGTGCTACTGACTGCGCATGCGCGGGCTACTTCTCATTTCCTGACGAACGTAATATCGTTGTCGAAATAGAATTAGGTATATACACAAGTTTATAAACCATGATTTGCACATCAATACCAAGGATAACACAAAAAAGGGAAAAGTGATTCTCCCTTATTTACATTGTCGTCCTTGACATTGATGGCACACCACGGAAAGGCGATTGTTTACTTCAAATGAATCGATGGTGTCGGAAATAGCGCTCATTTGTATGTTATATGATTATGACGTTATTTTGACGCCATTCTTGACGTGACGTATTGTACGTCACTTCCTATGTTTTTGTATATGTATTACGAGTTTGGATACGGCAATAGAAATTGAAAGCAGACACAACGTGTTGTTCATTCTTTGAATTACTTATCAACCTCAAACCATTTCGATATTGGTGCCGTGACGAAAAAAAACACCAAGAAGTTAGAGAAACTACGTTCGATCCGCGAAGGACATTACAAAGTTATTTCGAGTCAGTTGCAGAAAATCGAAAAAGCGAAAGAAAATTCAGATTGAATTCAGTTCAACACTATCATTGATTTGATATCGCAGAAACTTGAAACGATAAAAGCATTCAAAGAGAAAATTTTAGAAGTAACAGAAGTGGCAGAAATCGAAGAAGAAATTCTAAGGGCAGAGGAGTTTTGTTTGGATATCGAAGTGAAACTACGGCATTTGAAGGACATTAACAGAAGTTCACAAATCAGAGCAGACGAGAACGCGACCAGGAACGATAATGGAAATAATACTAACAATTCAACGCAGTCGTATCAAAACGTGAGTACATCTTATTCTAACTCATAGTTGTATCAGAGACTTCCAAAGTTATCACTTCCGGTATTCAGTGGCGATATTCTTGAGTGGCAAAGCTTTTGGGATTCTTATAATTCAACAGTACATCTCAACCCCAATCTTACGGAAGTACAGAAGTTTAGTTACTTATAGTCACAGCTTGAAGGCAGCGCAGCTCAAGTTATTCAAGGATTTGCACTCACGCATGGAAATTATATTCAAGCAGTTGATCTATTAAAGGAGAGATTCGGACAGACTCATAAAATCATTCATGCTTACATACAAGCATTACTCAATTTGCCAGCGCCAAGTAATACACTGTACAGCTTGAGAAATTACATCGACAAATTAGAAACGTATGTTCGAGGTCTCGAGTCTTTAGGTCAGTGTCAAAGTACATACGGAACACTATTAGTGCCAGTGATTATTGACAAACTTCCGGCAGATACTCGCAAGAATTTAGCACGTGAACATGGAAACGACAATTGGCAGTTAGAAAATCTACGGAGAGCATTATATCGAGAATTGAATATAATGGAAGCGGGACAATCAACTGAAACTGCAGACACCTATGGAACTACAGCATCATTTTTCACGAGCGCACGATACAAATCAAAAACCGGAAGTAAGCAAAAATCCACCCACACAGTGCGAACTGATATGAGACAATGCATTTACTGTAATGAAAATCATCATCCAAACAATTGTTCAACGATTACGGATGTGAAGTTCGAAAGGGCATTATTACGAAGAAACAATTATGTTTTAATTGTTTAAAAGGTCATCAAGTCGTCCAATGCGGCTCGAATTTCAGATGTTTGAAATGTAAAAGAAAACACCATACCAGTATCTGCGAAGGTGTGCAAGATTCGAGAATAAACAATGGTAACAGCAACCCGACACATACTATAACAGCAAATGGAACCCAGGTTCAACCAGAGGCAGCAATTTTACATACTACAGTAGAACCTCGACTAGATGTACTCTTGAAGACCGCCGTTGCTCAAGTCTGTACTGACAAACAATACGCACAGGCAAACATTCTGTTCGACGAAGGGTCTCAACGTTCATTTATAACAGAGAAACTTGCTGAAAGACTGAGTGTAATATCCAATGGAAGCACTGCTATCAGTTTGGCAGCATTTGGAGATTCGTCGCAGAAACTACGACATCTAGAAAATACAACTATGTATCTACTTACCGATACCTCTTCAAGTGATGATCGGTCCCACAATTGCCGTCCCAGTACGTAACATTCCACAGAACGTGACGTCATTACCACATTTTAGAAGCTTGAAGTTAGCGCATCCCGTGATAGATGATGACAAATTCGAAATATCTTTGTTAATAGGGGCTGACCATTATTGGAACATCGTTGGAAATCAGACGATTCGAGGAAACGGTCCAACAGCAGTAAGTTCAAGCATCGGATATCTATTGTCAGGTCCAGCTCAAATCTCCAGCGCAATGGTACAGTCATGTTTTGCCCTGAATGTGATGACTACAGACATAGTGAGATTTTGGAAATTAGAATCTATTGGAATCAACGCTGAAGAAGACGAAAATATAGATATGTTACAAGCATATCAGAAGAACGCTATCAAGTTCATTGACGGGAAATATGAAGGGAATTTACCCTGGACAGATGACCACGCACCTCTACCCACAAACTACGAAGTGACCAAGAGAAGAACAGAATCACTTATTAGATGACTTCGCAGAGAACCAAAGATTTTACAGAAGTATACGATAATAGAGATAATAGACGAACAAGAGAACAGAGACTTCATAGAAAAGATTTGCGAGAATGAGAAATCAACCAATCAAGTACATTATATACCCCACCATGCAGTAAAGAAAGATTCAGCCACAACACCTATACGCATAGTCTATGACTGCAGTTGCCGAGAATCAGCACAGTCTCCTAGCTTAAACGACTGTCTTGACTCCACTCCACCCATATTAAATGACTTGTCACATAATAGTTCGATTCCGACTTGGGAAATATGCAGTTTCAACAGATATAGAGAAGGCTTTTCTAAATGTTAGACTTAATAAAGAAGATAGAGACGTAACAAGATTTCTGTGATTAAGCGATCCGAGTAATCCAGACAGTCCATTAGCGACATACAGATTTGAAGTAGTTCTCTTCGGTGCCACGTGCTAACCTTTCATACTCAATGCAACTTTACTCAAGCACCTAGAAAACAACGCCAGTAGTCCTGTCAGCAGAATTCTGAAGCAAGACCTGTACGTAGATAACATATTATCCAGTTTTCAAACAGAAGACGAAGTTTTGCAGTACTTCCGGAAAACAAGAGACCTGATGATGCAAGGAGGATTTAATTTGAGGTCATGGGCATCAAACAGCAAAAGCCTGCAATAAGTTGCTACAGAAGAAAGTGTCATTGACAACAGTAAATTCACAAAGATTCTAGGCATGCTTTGGTTCATCGACACAGACGAGATATCATACCCAGATAGAGACATTCCAGAAACCCCAAAAATGACAAAACGTGCTATTTTACAGTACACATCAAGAGTCTATGACTTTACTTAGTCCAGTATTAATACGTGCAAAAATTCTTCTACAAGAACTATGGCTAGGCAAATACGCATGGGATACAGTCTTATCAGACGACATGCAACAAAAATGGATAAGTCTAGCACGTGACATAAACAACGTAAGAGATATAAGAATTTCACGCCGTCTCTTCAACAGATCCGTTGCAGACGACAAATACTCATTAGCAGACGACAATACACTACATGTATTCGTAGATGCAAGTATCCAGGCTTATGGTGCATCAGCTTACCTTGCAGAAAACATGAATCATCACTAGTAATGGCCAAGTCACGCGTCGCGCCATTCAAGAAATTAACTTTACCAAAATTAGAGCTTATGGCAGCAGTTATAGGTGCACGTCTAGCAAACCATCTTCTACAAGCGATTAAAGTGAAAGATGTTACCTTTTGGTCTGACAGCCAAATTGTGTTACATTGGTTGAATACCTCAAGATCAATGCCCAGATTCGTCCATAACAGAGTTACGGAGATAAGAAAAATTACACTCAACCGGAAGTGGAAATATTGTCCTACTCAGCAAAATCCAGCCGACCTTCTTACAAGAGGTATGACAGCTAGCCAGTACAAAAACAACGAACTATGGATGTATGGTCCAGACTGGTTAACATATCAAAGTCAGTGGCCTATTTGGAAGCAGTCACAAGCTATCACCATGGCAACCATAACCGATGAGACCGTAGAATCAGAACAAGAGCCGTTACATCTATCCAACACACTTCAAGAGGGTATACACAAGATAATGTGTATTGCCAAATACAGTAGCTACAGAAAGTTGGTTCGTGTTACGGCGTACATACTTAGGTTCATACACAACTGCAGAGCTAACATAGAGAAAATACAAAGAAAATCATTTACTGTTAAAGACTTACAGGAGGCAGAATATATGTGGCTACAGAATTGTCAACGCACAACATTCTCAAGAGAGTTGTCTAACTTGAAATCAAGTGAGAAGAAATTAACCATAGTACGTCAGTTAAGGCTTTTCATCGATGACAGGGGAGATTTACGTTGCGGCGGAAGAATACAGAACGCACCGTTAGAAGATGACATAAAATTCCCATATTTACTACCTAACAAACACATTTTCACACGCTTACTTGTCCGGGACGCCCATGAACGCCAGCTACATTCCAGAGAAAACGCTACAATAACGTACTTACGTCAGAAATATTGGATTCCGTCAATTCGCAGATGTGTACAGACAGAAGTACGAAATGTGTAACATTTAAAAAAGTAAATGGAAAACCATACCAAAGCCCGGATCCACCACCCCTACCAAAATTTCGCCTTGAAAACTGCGCACCATTTACAGTATCAGGAGTTGATTTTACTGGCGCACTACACGTTAAAGACCACCGTGGGAATGAAAATAAAGCATACATGTGCCTTTTCACGTGCGCCTCTACGCAAGCATTACACCTAGAAGTAGTCCCGAATCTGACAGAAAATTCTTTCCTGCAAGCGTTGAGAAGATTTTGCAGCAGGAAGTCAGTACCCCGTATAATGGTATCTGATAATGCAACAACTTTCCAAGCTGCATCGAAGCATTTACGTCAGTTGTTCGAATCCCAGTCTATACAAGAAAAACTCGGCCAGGAAGGAACACAGTGGTGACGAGAGCTCCATGGTACGGTGGATGGTGGGAGCGCCTGATTAGACTTACAAAGAACACATTAAAGAAAATTCTTGGAGGCAAACTCATTACGTTAGAAGAACTCCAGACAATTATCACAGAAGTAGAAGCTGTATTCAACGATCGACCAATTACCTACGTGACGTCAGATGTTTCAGATCCAGTACCTTTAACGCCGGCTCACTTGTTATACGGTCAACAAGTCAGATGCTTACCGAGTATGTAAATTGAATCTGTATCATACCCAACAGACAGCAATCGCAATAACATAACTAGGCGAGCCAAGGTCCAGAAGCAACATATTGATCACTTCCGGGAACGGTGGCGACACGAGTATGTGACAGCGTTGCGCGAGTATCACCGAGTGACGGGTAACAACCAGCAGACGATATCCATAGGCGACGTTGTGCAGATCCATGAAGATTCATCTCGAACGCGGTGGAGGTTAGGTATGATTCATGAACTGATATATGGGAAAGATGGACTTATCCGTGCAGCTAAAGTTAAATCTAATGGATGCATTTCAATTAGACCAATTGTAAAACTGTACCCTTTAGAGACAAAGTGACTGATAATTCTTAAATTCACGCGAAAAGTGGTGAACTGACGAAGAGTGATATTCTTAACTTACAGACTTTGTGATTCATTACTGATCGAGATTTTATATAACGGCTTGCAGTGAAAATGTATGAACATTCAAGTCGACTTAAATTAGTGTTTCAACTTATACTTTCAGCTTATAAGTTAAAGATTCTTAAGTAATGAATTATTATTCTCGAATTTCATATTTTAAGACATATCGAAGATTTAAAAACAATTATCATTTCGCGGCCCCCATAATGTCGGAAATAGCGCTCATTTGTATGTTATATGATTATGACGTTATTTTGACGCCATACTTGACGTGACGTATTGTACGTCACTTCCTATGTTTTTGTATATGTATTACGAGTTTGGATACGGCAATAGAAGTTGAAAGCAGACACAACGTGTTGTTCATTCTTTGAATTACTTATCAACCTCAAACCATTTCGATAGATGGTATCACATTTGTATAGTTTCACAGACCTAGGTTATTACAACATCATTGTATGCATGAGATCAAAGTACTGTATGACAAATATTTCAGTTATATGAGCATCAATCAGTCTTATGACAATAAAGCACTGACTAGATTAAAAAGTAATATACCAAGTATCCAAGCATTATACTAAAAATGCAAAGAGATCGTTAAGAATGAAAAGACACTAAAACAAGACACAATGATAAAACGAGGACAACAAATGATGTTTGACGGCTGCCTTAAAATGCTTAAAACTGTAATATTACGTACAATGTATCAACTGTGGCAAGTTATTCAAAAGGATACACCACTGATAAGCAATAGACTTTCTACCAAATCCCTTCACCTTGGGAATACAGAAACCTGGATGGATCATCAGGATTGGGGCAAGAAGTTACTCTAAACCTTGTACAATGATTGTGTAATGAGTGTACAGGATTAAAATGTTCTCCCAGGTAATCTGGAGCTATGCCTGACTTAACTTTGAAAACATGACCCAAAATAATTTGGTTAACCCGTTTTTTAGCTGTTAACCACTTTAAATACCTAAACTGGCCTGGACTAACATGAGACATATAGAATCGGCATATTCAAAACGAATCTCACTATTTTTTTTGTGCTGTTTGAAGTCTACTTTTCAACAACTGTGTCAAACCTTGGTACCAAAAGGAACAGGCATAATCAAAGTGGTACTGGATTAGTTGTGTAACCACTTTCTAGTATGTTGCGTTAGAAAATCACGTTTTCTATACAAGAACTTTAACCTAGCGTTGGCTTTACTAATTACTGACCTTGCCATAGGCTCACCAGACAGGCTTTGGTCCAAAGTGGCGCCAATATATTTAACTGAATGGACAGTATCAATATTCTTTCCATTGCATGATATTTCCATACTGGATTGAGACCTTATTTTAGGTTTTGAGCCAAACAAAATGGACTCAGTTTTGCCCAAATGCAAAGATAACTTGTTATAGATAAGCCATTCACTGACTGTTTCCAGTTCACTGGTTAACACAGTTTCAATCAGGGTTTTACTACTTTAACCTGTAACAAAGATGCCAGAATCATCAGCATATAAAAGTAGTTTATTTCTTACCACTGCTGACATGTCATTAACGTAGATTAATCAAAGCGCTGTGAGCGCTGAAGGCCAGGGGGCTATAGGTTAACTCCCCGAAAAACAACTTTTGACCTACGTGTTTTGCGCTGAATCTTACCTAAAGCGCGGGTCGAAATGTGCAGAGGACGAAATTCAATATATGACACAGAATGAATGATTCACAAATATATGGGTGGCAGGGAAGTTTGTTTTATTATAAAGCGTACGTTAAATGAAAAAAACATTATAAAATGTTTAAGCCAATAAAAATAATTCGATCTGCGCTTTGTACAACTTCAAGCAATATGATCTGATGATGTGGATCGAAAATTATTGTGTACCAAGGACAAGACCTTGAAACAGAAATAAACAAAGCAATACCAGCAATGAAATATAAATACCGTACTGTATAATGTGTATAACAGAGAAAACCAAAAATGATTCTGGGTTACCTTGTAATTGTAATCGGTGAAACCGTTCACTGGGCCTTGACATGCAGCGTCCTCGATAAATGGCGGGTGATTTTGATCACGAGAGTTCCTTCTCGGGAATATACGTAAATTGTATCTTTTTTTAGAGACATTTATTTTTAGGTAAATATATATGACTGTTATCGTTCGTACATAACAAAGTTGTCAATGAAATAACATCGGAAATTTGAAAATCAAACTACAAACTCTTATATATCGAGCTTCGTACGTTTTCGTAAATTTCCGTAAATATCCGTACTTTTCCGTGATATGCATATGATTATCTTCCGTAATCAGCTAACAGCGCATTAATTTCTAAAACAGAAAAAAATTTGTAATGCAGCCCGTAAGCTATATACCTTCCTGCAGTCGTTTGAAGTTTTATGTACTGTTTTTATTTGTAATATGTTCTTATCATATGCGACATTCAAACAGAAGATTGATCTGGTCTGTCTTGCACTACTTTCGCATAGCGCATGTTTACAGTTGTTATTCGCACATAGCACAGTTAAATTTCTTGCAGTGTTTGAAATGTGGTATACTAACTTAGCCCTAGGGGACTTTCAGTCCCTAGGCCAAAAATAGAAGAGGTCCAAGTATGGACCCTTGACATACACCACATGTGATACTAGAGAGAGAAGATGATGTACCAGATACAGCAAAAAGTTGATGTCTATCACATAAGTATGACATAAACCATCAGACGGCATCTTCACTTAGCCCAAGGGCTTCAAGTTTCATCAAGAGAATACTGTGATCAACAGTGTCAAAGGCCTTCTGGAGATCAAGCAGTACCATTACCTTATGACCCTTATCCTTTTGGAATTGTATATAGTCAGATAAGTGTACACGACATGTATCTGTTCAATGAGGAATATAAAAAATATTGTATTTCTTAAGTCTGTACACGGACCATTTCCACATCCATTTTATTAGCATTTAGTTTGAAGTTTTCGCTTCTGTGTTTATCTTTTGACTGCCGCAGCGAAAACTGTAATACTAGCAGCGGGAAGAATCGAAATGTTTTTCGAATTCTTAATAAAAGAAGACCAACTCGAGTTTTACAACGCGTTTCGACTTTTAATCACAGTCTTCATCGTTTGAAAAATAAAATAGGATATAATATAGGATTAACTGTTTTTTTATTTTGATAATTGCGACTGTATATACGGTTTTTAATGGTCGCAAATATCTTTAACGGCGACGGCGTTAGCCGGAGCTGTTAAAACTGTTTGCGACCATTGAAACCGTATATACGGTTGAAAATGTCAAAATCACTAAATATTTAACCCTTATCTAACGCATAATGTGTTAAAATGCGATAACTAAAACACCGTTCGATGTTTGCGACTATATATACGTCATTTAAAAAGTCATTTTAGTAAGAAGACTTCACGCTGCCAGACTGCTGGGCTGCTGACTTCACACTGTGGGATTTTCCCCAGTATGACTCCCATGCATACTGGTACCTAACAAATAAGAAAATCTAGGGAGTTTTGTTTTACCTGAGTGCAATACACACTCAGTTTTGTACGACGATTATGATTATTTAGCCAAATTATGTAAAATGTCAGTAGCCAATAATATATCGCAATAAAAACTTGTATGTATATTTTATCTTTTCTTACGCAACTTGTTTGATCGAATATTGCCGACAAAAAAAACAGACGTATTCTGTTTTCACATTTATTTTGTGAGAGGGGCCTGCGAAAGTAAATTCTCAACATCTGTTTGAAGGAAAATGTTAACGGGCGTACGACGGACGGGACACGATCCATATAGCTTACTCTGGCATTTTGACCCATGGGTCATAATCTTGGTAGAGATCCACTAGGTACTGCCACATGCTAAATATCTAAGCTCTATGCTTTGTTACTATTAACTGCCAAAACCAAATGTTACAGCCAGGCTATTAACAAAATTAAGACCATTAAAACTGCCTTTTTACTTAGCAAGCAAAAAAAAGTTGCACTACAGACACAGTCTAAGCTTAAGCAACAGTCAAGATCATTATATATTCAGAATATTCAATTAAGAGCTATAAAACTCCCCGTCAATTACTTAAACTTCCCTTGGTCATACACAATGACCCTCACAACTATCTGCGTCACTGACAGCAGCAGTTGAGCACTGATTTTGTTCCCCATTTTGTTCCCCTGGCTGACATGCAGTCATAACCATACATTTTATGGGTTTGCTTGTAGGGCCAGATTCCCTACAGTACTGCTGCCCGCCAGGCCGATTGGTGTTGATGTCATCCGAAGCGTTATTAAGTAAACCTGTTAACACCATCTAGAAAATCATGAACAGGAATCAGGAACAGGAATCGGAACTATTTCCAAATTTAAACAGTAAAATCCCTGGCAGTGCTGCAGCAATAACTGTGGTGAATTGCAATACAGAGCTTGGCCAATACATACCGCGGTACAAATTCATGTTCCGTGATATTAAAGGAACTACTCATTTCATATTATAATAAATCAGAAAAAGATCATGGTTGGCCATCTTTGCAACTCTTTGGTAACAAACATATCCTGGAAAATATAACTTGCCTATAAGTCGAGTTCGCTGTTTTGGGATTGTTTGTGGACAACTTCTGGTATTGTATTTACGGTAATTATTTGGTTTTATTCTATTTGTTTAGCTTTTAAGTTAAATGAATATATCGTAATATTGATTGGCTGTATACCGCAATACCGGTTTGACCATAAGGTTGCACCCAAAAAACTGGATCCTTATAAAAGGCAAACTATGTGGTATGTATTTTGGGGGTAAAAACCAGACCCATTTTCAACAAAATACGTTTCCGATATACACAAATAGATGGAAAGAGCAAATCTTATCAGAATGCATAGTCTGATAATGACCCCAAATTTTTTTTTCCTTTGATCGTTTACAGTCCCGGTAGTCTAACTATTTCGACTCCGAAGGCAAACCAATTTTACAGGTGGAAAGAGCAAATCTTATCAATGTATGAATGTACAGGCTGATCATGACCCAACCTGTTGTTTTTTTCCTTTGAGTCCTACAGTCCCGGTAGCTTGTTTACAGTCCCGGTAGTCTAACTATTATTTCGACCCCGAAGGCAAAAGGCTGTTCACGTTCTCATGTTTTGACAGTAAAAATGGGTCAAATCGTTTAGCCGAATTCATTAGACTACAGTCCTGGCTGACTCTGGGATATCTCCCGTCTGACTCTGAGATATCACCAAGACAGACGCAGGTTGCAGAAAGACAGATGCAGATACAAAGGAATCCAGGTACCAGACCCTAGCCCTTTTACAATTAGACCCCTTGGTTCTTTTACCATATATGACCCAAAATGTGCACCTCTACACTACCATATTCATTTGTAACCTCTTCATAGTCTTCGGTAACTTTTGGTTACTCTTGGTAACCTTTGGTAATCATCATCTATAATCTATTGTTTTCAACTGTCACATTTTGGTACTGTACTTAAGAGGCTTTTGTTTTCATCCATATTCCTAAACTAAAATTTTGTTACTTTAGTGACTATTGAACAAGTTACAAGTTACAGCCCGGACACGAAAAAATGCAACGACTATCTAGATAGTTATATTGTATACAGTACATGATAAATCAGAAATTAAACTACTGCTCTATCAAATTCAACTGATACTGATACTAGCCGATTGAAAATAAAGCTTATCCTATCTTATCTTATCTTATTAACAACTGACTACAAAACAACAACATGACATCAACGTTGCAGACGTCAGACGAGCATACATAAAATGGCGTCAAAATGCAATAACGTTTCGTGTTCACAACATAACCATTTGAATTCTTTGCGTCTAATTAACATTTCGCCATATGTTATTGTTCTTGTTTAAATTTTATGTAATGCTCCTCCGGACCGTATCTTCATACCTAATGGACAATAGCCAGTTTATATTTTTGACAGAAAGAGGTTATCATAAGGACATGCAATTTTCAAGAAATATAACTCCCGTATTAATGTCCAAAACCCAAATCTACAGTCAATATCGACAAGCAGGCAACCTGTTTCAGTCACAATGAACGCAACTACACATCTCCAAAAATACAAGGTCAAGATCACTACTTCAGTAAAGTCAGCTCCGTATATCTTTGCAGATTACTTACATAGTGCACCTAACTAGTAAATGACAGATGCAACTGTTTTCGTTGATCCCGTTTTGCAATAACTTAGTACAAATGTTCACCTCAAATGATTTATTTCTAAGACATACATATACATTATAAAAATACAATCAAGAATACGCAAAATATCTGTTAATGTACAGTTATATTCTAGTATAATGTAAAATGTGCTGTGTTTTTTATAATTGAATACTAAACAGAGAAAATGGTAAAATAGGAACAAAATCATCAATGAAGACTACTAGGGAATATAAAGAGGAAAGGCAAAAAAATCTTACCCTCTTGTTTTTAAGTATAATATTTTTCTAAGATATCTAAAAGAAAATAGGTACAGAATAAACAAAAGGGAGAAACATAATGACAAAAAACTGTATCTTAACATGTCACAATGTCATACTCACCAATGCTTTTTTTTGAAAAAAAAAGAAGAAACAACGTTTGTACTTTAACATTTAACCATTTTTGTTTTGTTTGCACATTCTTATTGTATATATCGTTTTGATTTGATTATATTAAAAACTTCATAAGAACAAGCATCTTGCACGGTCAACGATAGATGAATGTGGTGTGTTATTAACGTTAGAGGTATGTGGTGTGTTATTTACGTTAGAGGTATGTCGTGTGTTATATACGTTAGAGGTGTGTGGTGTGTTATTAACGATAGATGTATGTGGTGTGTTATTTACGTTAGAGGTATGTGGTGTGTTATTTACGTTAGAGGTATGTGGTGTGTTATGTACCTTAGAGGTGTGTGGTGTGTTAATAAGGATAGAGATATGTGGTGTGTTATTAACGTTAGAGGTATGTGGTGTGTTATTTACGTTAGATGTATGTGGTGTGTTATGTACGTTAGAGGTATGTGGTGTGTTATTAACGATAGATGTATGGGGGTGTTATTAACGTTAGAGGTATGTGGTGTATTATTTACGTTAGATGTATGCGGTGTGTTATGTACGTTAGAGGTATGTGGTGTGTTATTAACGATAGATGTATGTGGTGTGTTATTTACGTTAGATGTATGTGGTGTGTTATTAACGAGATATGTATGTGGTGTGTTATTTACGTTATATGTATGTGGTGTGTCATTAACAATAATGAATATCTTAACATTATCGCTGATATATGCTAGAATTGATTTATAAAAAAGAGCATAATGGTATCTGTATTATCAGCAATACTTACATGGAAATTGGAATATAGAAATGTTTTCACAGCAGAATACAACTGCAAGTCCACATCAACTGATTGTGTAGTTTATGAAAATACATTTTTTGGAAAGTGCAAGGTCCTTTATAGGGACATCGCAAAGACTTAATGTACAGGAAATCAAATTATCCTTCTGTTATATATTCTGATAGGCGACTGCATAAATAAATTTGAACAAAACCAACACTGATCACTTTTATTGATTAGCATGACTGTTATTAATGTTTACATATACTCCGAAGCCCACGTTCCGAGTTATTCTGGTTTCCGGTGACTTTTGTTTACTTCCGGTATCTCGCGAAATTTTCGTCGTCATACGCCGGGCACTTTGTAAATTAATGAGAATTGAAGAACGCTAACACCAAAGACAAAAACAATAAAAATGTGAACAAAACATGTAAAACAGAGGCCATACAATGTCCACATGATTAAAAATTGTATTTTTTACTATTCCAATTCATGTGCTTTTAAATAAGTTTATAACTTTCAAAAACCACTTTTTGCAAATTTGACACCTGCTTCATGTTTGTAAACGAGCCTTTATTGACAGGTTCCCATCGATCATTTTTCCGTATTTTAAGACAAAGTTTGACTTTTTTGTGTGGTTTTCGTACCCAATATCCATAAAAGTTAAGGCGCACAAAAAAACTTAACTCCCCGTCTGTACTGACAAATGTATGGTACATCTGTGAGAAAAGCAGCTAGCAGACTGAACAAGACCGTTGTTGACGGAAAAGGACCGTTGTTGAGGAACAAGACCGTTGTTGGGGTTACAAAACCGTTGTTGACAGAACAATACCGTTATCGAGCATACAAGACCATTGTTGATGGTACAAGATCGTTGTTGAAGTACAAGACCGTTGTTGACGGTACAAGACCTTTGTTGAAGTACAAGACCGTTGTTGACGGAACAAGACCGTTGTTGACGGTACAAAACCGTTGTTGAGGTTCAAGACCGTTGTTGAGGTACAAGACCGTTGTTGAGGTACAAGACCGTTGTTGACGGAACAAGACCGTTTTTGACGGTACAAGACCGTTGTTGACGGAACAAGACCGTTGTTGACGATACAAGACCGTTGTTGACGGAACAAGACCGTTGTTGACGATACAAGACCGTTGTTGAGGTTCAAGACCGTTGTTGAGGTACAAGACCGTTGTTGAGGTACAAGACCGTTGTTGACGGAACAAGACCGTTGTTGACAGTACAAGACCGTTGTTGACGGTACAAGACCGTTGTTGATTTTTTTCACCTGACATTCAGAGCATTATGTTAGGGTCAATTACAAAGTCTTATATCACTTTTACGAGTTTTCAGGAATTCGAACATTAGGGTCAATTACAAAGTCTTATATCACTTTTACGAGTTTTCAGGAATTCGAACATTTTGGGACTATAATCACAAATTTATCTAAATCAAAATCGTAAAATAAGTTTTACAGTTTGCGGGAACTTTCATTTGAACTACATAATTCTGATGCATCCTATTAAAATAAATCATAGTTATTTAAGAATAAATGAAAAATAAAAGTTAATTAAATTTTCAGTATATTCAGTTACTATCCAGCAAAAGGACACTGGTACGCGATAATTTCTTGGAAGTCGGAAGTTTTCTGGATTACTTCGAGGAGTTGAATAAAAATGATAGTAATAAAGAAGTGGTTAAGCAAATGAAAACGAAAATTGCAATGTATATAGAAATAGTCGAATGAAATAAACCAATTTCCATTACATCTTATTAAAACTAACGGTCTGATAAAGATCTTTCACATGTGATGTGTCTTTCAATGACGTAATTGTTTTGAAATGAAAAGGCAAAAATCTTATGATCATGACATAAAAACTATCAAACTCGTTATTTTTGTGTTATTGCCCTTGTTATTTGCATTCCGTTTGCTTTCGCAATAGGTTTTGTACGGATTCTAGCTACTTAACTTATAATGGGGAAAGAGCCATTTTTGTCTTCAAATCAAACCCGTAAACGTTAATACGGTCGTTTTAGAATGCTTTATGTTTTAACACCTGTGTAAGGCTCTTGAGATAATTGTTTTTCTCTCAAGCAACCGTAAATAAGCCGCAAAATTAAACTTTAACAAATTGTTTTATTTACGACCATCAAAAGCTGCATGCGGTAGGTAGAACATCGGGATGATAGAAAAAAATGCCAATATTGAAAGGCATGAATAAGATTACGGTCAAAGTATTACTGTGATATAAGCGAAACTAGTTGCTGTAGTTTTCTATAGAAATAAATCACGTGCAATTGGGAGTAGCAGCTGAATTGTCACTATATAACGAGAACGATGCATTTAGGATCAGATGTTGCTCAACGCAGGCTAGACTGGCATCAGTTGTTAGAGTCATTACCTCGTCTTTTCTGGACATTTTACAATATCTTCACAGTTTCTCCTTCATTTGACTCTAACGTTGAGATGAGCTTTGACTGAAACAATTTTTTGATAGAGATATTTTTGTAAAGAGAAATTAAGACTTACCTCTCAATTTCAACAGACTTTTATAAGTCTAAACGCAGGCAAAAAACACGAATTAAGTAGACTAGAGGATACTTACTTGTAAATGAAAACAAATATTTGCCTAAGACATTTATTTATTCTCTTATTATTGGAAAAGAAAAGCCACTTTTACACATACATGTATCAATAAACATGAGTGTTTGTTATTATGAATATTTACCATTGTTGTAAAAACATTGCCAACATATGTATGTGTTATATATTCACTTGAAATGGCAAATGGTATAACAAATAGAACATGCATGGACATATTCATTTGATACAAAAAAGCAACAGTAATAGTATATCCGGATCCCTGTTGGCGTATATAGTGGTTTAGCCTACAATTATGAGCGTTGGTACCAACTGGTGCGAATCTTACGGTCTAACTGTAAACTCAACACTCTGTTTCTTTTACTATGGATGTAACAATTTACATTTGCGTACTTTGAACTATCGAACAAAAGGTTGCTATCACTTAGTTAACACAGAATACTAAAATACAAGAATGAAATGTTACAAAACTCTTCAAAATGTTTTCTGGGAAAATAATGACAACTGTATTGGCAAAGTGGCAACCAGCTTCCACCTTGGTTTAGTTTGGACCCTCCCAGACTGCTTGTAATCAATAAACCTTTACGTTTAGAGTAGACAATCTTGCTCCAGTACAGCCCTTATTTCACCAACCACATGTTGATGACGACTGACTCTGACAATAGTCAACATCTAACAGTCATAAACACTGTTATTCCTGAAATCATTAAAAATTACGAGTTGCACGAGAACTTCCGAATTTTATCATATTTTGAATAGCCATCCTTTATATCTTTTCTTCACAGAAAATCCCAATCGTAGACAACCAAGCTCGTTTGATACATCGTCTCTCACTCTTAATGTTAACCCGTAATCTCCCTGCAAACAAAAGAAAAACATTATTATTCAACTTTACAATATTACACACTGTATTAGATCAATTTCGCACATGATATGAAACAGGTAGCATAACTGAGCCAATATGAGAAAAGCAGGACCAATACGAGAAAACAGGGCCAATATGGAATTCAAGCATTCTGATTGGTTTAAAAGAGAGGGCCAATACGAAGAAGTCACTTCCGTTAGATTTTTAAACGATGCCGTTTTGTAAATCAAACAATTAACGATAGTTTGAAAATTCCTGCTGATATCTTATTTTACTAAGTTAAATACAAATAAAATTGTTATTGTTAAAAGAACATTTGACCTTCGACGCGCGAAAATGTACCTTCGGACATTTGTTACATTATTCGACAATAATTGATAAAAAAAACCCATAAAATTTACATTTTTGTCACCCTCTTTAAATGCAAAACCAATGATAAAAACTGATAGCTACTATATTTTACTCAACAAAACATACTATTTCCTTCAAAATCCTCCAAGACCATTACTATGGCAACAGCGATTTGAAATTATTCATTTTTGTAATATTGGCTATACCCTATGAAAAAGGCAGATCGTGGAAAGAAGACATGAAATAGTTCACCAGATATGATATATATTGAAAGAGTATATAATGTTGCAACCAAAAATAAATGATGCTGTTAGGAAATGATTACCGGAATAGTTTACTGCCCATGTAAATTGAAGTGAGTTTTGACGTCAAATTGTGGTATGTGACGTCATTTTTAGAGTGAACAATGACGCCTTATATTAGGTATACTTTTTCAAAATGTTGTAGTTTTGTATGTACTGAAAGTAGGTAGATCTAACTGAAATTTTCCAATATTGATATTGAAATATTGTTTGTTCAAATATGCAAGAAAGCTAGTTTCCAAGTATTTTGTCCGAAGGCCCATTTTCCCGTGTCGCTGGTCATTTATATTCTTTTTTAAGCCAATATTGTAAAGTTGAATAATAAAATTATCATTAATCAAGTGATTTCATAATGGCTTTGTCATTTGTCCTCGGGCAGTCGTATTTCGACCTTGGGCCAATACGACCACCCTCGAACAATAACAAGGCCAATATGAAATCACTTGATTAATAACATTATAATACTGTTCAATTCTCCTATTCCCTGCATATTTTGTCTTAATTTTCATACTACAACAACTAATGCCATTCATCATTTCCAAGGTGTCAAAGACAGTTAGAATAAACATTTTAAGTTTATAAAGTAGTAAAATTTAATTTATCGAAGCAATTATTAAAGAGCAAAA
>JAFMSR010002033.1:0-24952 GCA_022818135.1 Saxidomus purpurata | reverse complement strand
TCTTATACCTTAGGTGTTCATATCAGGTCACAAAATCTTTTCACTAACTACCGGATTATGTCAACTTTGTAAATAGCCTTACAGCTGGCAGTGATAGAAAAATGAAATCCTAATACACTTTCATTAACAAAAATCTGCTAAGAATTAAAGAAATAAGGAATTCGCAAGGCAGATGGAGTCCCATGCAGACACACTAGTGGTTCCAGACTTTGCCAGGATGTACATAATGCCCTCTTGTCAGAGCCTCCCTAAAGCATGGAGAATTTGATCAGTGACTTCATTAGTTTGGCTAAACTCAAAGCCAGTGGTTTATAATGCCAAGCAAAGACCTGTTGAATGGCCCCCAGACCTGACCCAGCTGTAGACCGAGTAGACATTGATAAGTCTATACCCCTAATCATGATTAACGGTACAGTTCAACAACTGCACTGAGGACTATACAGCTGAAATTAAAGCCTTAATTAGTAACTGTTACATTGGTGTCCTACTTACTTACATTGTAGATTATGATAAACTAATTTAGCTAATAATATATGCTTGACCTGGTTGGGAATCCAGATAGGTATTTGAAATTAAATGCTTTTGACATTAGGATCAGATTAATTCTGCAAATTGGAAATCTAATATTTATCCAGCTGGGATGAAGATTTTATCATTTTATTTATAGATTTCAGAAGTATTTTGGTATTAAAATGTGTTAAGTAGCCCAGAAGAGAATGAAAATTCATAGAAGTTTTGATCTGACATCTCTGATTTTCTAACAAATTCATTTTTTTAAGCATTCAGTTCACTCATTTGAGTATAACAACAAAATAATTTATATCTTGAAAGGCCATTTAGTTGGGTAAAACCCCTTTAGGGGTTTAAGATGACATGCTGTAATTATGATCTGTTATGCTAATTAACTTTGACACTGGGGTCATTAGGTGTGACCTTTCAAAATACTGACCACCTCTCCCACCCAGCATTAATATATTTATAATTGATGTGTAATTTGTAATTTTATAGAACATCATGTTGAATACTGTAAAAAAAATATTCTAACAATTGGCATAATCTATAAAATGCAAAGTACGGAGTTGAAGCCAATTAGATAACATGGACTATTGACCAATAAATTGTGTGCATTAGAGCTTTAAATGCCATGTAGTTGATTTTAAAATTAATTACCTTCCAAACATGGCTATGGCAGTTAAAACTGTTTGATGGATGTCTTTAATTGAAAATTACAATATTAATAGAGAACATAGCTAGCTGATGCACTTTATGCAAAGTAGTTTCAATAAATTTGAACAGGTATACATACATTTATATGTTAGGATCTGAAAATGCATTTCAGACTCAGCTATGATCGGCCACCCACACATCCTAAGGTTTCTTATCACATCTATTGATTGTCAGTGTTATTCAAGAAACCTCCTGTATAATGTTAAAATATACACTAGGTACCAGCTTTTTTGATGTTAGCCAAAAGTTTGTAATGCTGTTAATTGGCCAAAAAACTTAAAGAACAGTTTTGCAGAAAGTCAGGTGGCTTTGGAATGCATTTGATAGGCCTAAACCACATGCAAATAATCTGGTAGGATTCTTTCAACATCTGTAACAATCTTTCTGCTACATTTAGTTTTGCTGACATGCAACCTGGTAACATGTTGTCATGTTATAATATCTATAGTGTGTCTGGCATGCAGGGCTGCTCTTATAGATACATTTGCTACTTACTGTTATAAAGTTTTATGGAATATCTCAGTGTCTATGGGGTTTTGCTTCAGTCTGTCGTTCCATTCCTTTCATAACTGTTTTGAGTCAGTATCTTGCAATGTCTTAATTACTGTCTTGCAGTCTTTTTTTCAGAGTTGCTCCTGTTTGCATAACTTGTCTGGAAAATTAATGTTTTTGTCACCAAGAGAGGCATAAAGTGGTGTTGTCACAGTCTCTCTCGCTCTGCCATCTGCTAAAGTATAAGCCGTCCTGCAGATTTGAGGTATTAAAGACATTTGAGGTATTGAAGACATGAACAATTTTGGGCCTATGTCTGAAAGGTCAAGGACAATGTCTGAAAGATCTAGGTCAAAGCCTGTGTCTGAAAGGTCAAGGTAAAAATTAGTTGAATGCATTTTATAGCATGCAATTGGCAGAGAAATCCATACAACCTAGCTTGCAGAAAGAGACTGCTGGGGAGCCAGACTGTTGTGCATAAAAGTCAGGTCAAGTGTAATATGTCTGCAGAGACATTGAGCAAGTGTGAAAGAGAAATCCCATGAAACTTTTGCACAGATGTTTAGCACATGGTGAATGTTTTGTTCTGACTAAAAGCTGACATATTATATGTCTCAGAGTCCATTTAAATCATTGCCATGATTGTCATTATAGGCTTTAACATAATGAAATGTAGGGTTTTGTTTGACTCAGTATAGATTTTCAGAAAAAACTTCATGGAATTTCAGAGGCTCTTAGATGATATATGATTGAAGGATTGTCACCAAGGCAACAGAAGTAAAGTTAGTTTATTTTTCAGTGGTCAAGATAATGCACTGCAAATACAGGTAGCATTGTGTCAAATTCTCATCTACATGTGAGTTTATTAAGAGAAAGAATATCATGCAACTGTGCAGTGCAGCATGTGAAAGTTAAAGGTGTTGAATGTGTGCAAAATGATCAATTCAAGGTTTTGTGACTAAATACCAGTTTATTATAATACAGTAGTGTGCTTTTTTTTTTCGGGGTGGGGGTGGGGGGAATTGAACCAAAGTTTATTGGTCATTAACAAAAACAAAATTTAATGTTATAACAAATACAACTTAAGTATTGAGCAAATATTTCACATATGAGTGGAGAATGAGGTGACCTGTCACATAGTGACATATACATTCTATTTAGAACATTGTACTAATAAAATCTTTTAGCAAAGTATAGTGCTAATTATAACAATTTTTTTATCTTCACAGTTCATCAATTATGAGAACTTCCAGGTGTTAGGATTTTTTAAATAACATTGACTTAAATATTTTTTCTATCAGCAGTGAAATGTGTGCATATAAAAAGGTAATGAAATTCAACCAGGACCTGTTTATTTCAGCAAAATTATACAAGGAAATTGTTACATTGCAATTAGGCATACAAAAATTATTATGGCAGTCAGAAAAGTTGTGCAACAAGAAAGTTTTAGCAATTCAGCAGACTTTTTAGCACAGATAATTAGGTTAACCTGATATACAGAGAAAATACTTTGAATTACTTACAAGGTCATTTTCACAGAGAAAGTTAATCATGATTTATGGTGAAATTATATCAGACTTTACTAGCATTTCCTGAGCATGTACCAGACTTGGATTTGACAGTTAGTGACTTCTGGCAAAGAACCAGATTGGAGATCTGTAGCTGTGAAGAACTTTGTATGTTATTTAAAGAAGTATAGCCTTTTTCACGTTTTATTGCTGATGTTTGCAGTTTTGTTGATGTGATCGATTTTTGATACAAATGCGCAGAAGTCTGTTTAGCTGAATGCCCAACTGTCTGCTGAAGTTGTTTGTCTGTCTCCGGCCTTTGGGTACGTTCCAATCTTCCTTTGTCATTTGGGATTCATCTGCATCTGTCGTTGGTAATCTGAGGAAGAGTACATTGTCATATTATTAATTGTTATACAATGTATGTCTTTTAGTTGGAACCTCTGTAGACTCCTATGTAAATGTATGTAGCCTGTATTAGGTACCCAAATGCCTGACACAGCCACTAGTACTGCAGCCTAGACAACAAACTACATGTTTGCTAAAAATCTGTCCTCTGATCTGTTTAGGGTTAAGTGTGTTTCAGTCTTGACATTATCGGTCAGATGCCTGTTTCTCAAAGACATTTAAGGCTTAGGAATTATCATGTGCTAATAACATTAGAGATAATCCACCAGCTGTATACGACTATTTGTAAGTTTATGGTTAGGGTTAGAGTTGTTTCAAAGGAAACAAGAAAGCTGGCAGTCTGTCTCTCCTCCCAGACAGTCAGTATAACCGTTACCAGGCTTGCAGCAATGGTATGTCCTTTCACAACCTGTGTAGATCATGATCAGCCCGCACATGATTATCCATGAAGTTTGATCATGATCTGTACTGTTCACCATTCAGCTCATTAATTTTGACTTAAAACACCTCTTGAAACAATTAATGGTACTGCCCAAAGATTCGTTGAAAAGGCCATTTTATGGTATGGGTTTACCGTTTTACACACTTGATTTCACTGTACAATTTACACATTTTGTGAGTAATACTAGATTAATTTGCTAGAAATTTTTACATTGTAGATTTGAAAATGACTGCATGCTTTGAATTTGATGTAAAGAAGCAGTACTTCTGGTATGAGCATGGAATTTATTGCTAAACATTAACATTGAAGTTTTTCATGTCCATCATGACTTGTATACATGATACAATTATGCTTTGAAGTTCCCTTATTAATCTCATTTCAGAAACTGGCAAAAAATTTATTTCCATAGGCAACAGAAATACAGACAGAACAGTTCAACACTCGGAGATATTGATCAGACCAAAAGAAATGTACGATTAATAAAAGTTGGATTCCTTTCAACTATCCAGTCAAAATCACAGTGAGCTGATACCGACATGCAATAAACAAAGGAAATTGAAATTGGGAGAGATTTTTTGTGCAATCCTGTGTTTTATGGAGTTGTTATGAAAGTGGCTGAGGGAATGTCCTTGATGGTGAAAAAAATCTCATGTTTGCTCAGAAGAATTGCAGGAAATGGATTGTTAGTAATTTCTGTTGAACCTTTTTAAGAAAACCTGTTTTATGTTGTCTTAAAAAAACCAGAATGGAAGACAATTGATCCCGTCTGCTGGCATTTCATGATATTAATGAGAAATGAGCAAGATATTGACTGTGTATTTTTATGTACCAGACCTCAGATGTGATACTGTTCAGTATTGGATGAAATGAACACTATTTCAAGGGAAATGAGAGACCAAATAGAAATATTGCCGAGATCTTTAAACACTGAACAGAATTTGTGATATTTTATTTATGAAAGAGGTGGAAATACTGTACTGTTGATTCTTAAAGAATATTGAAACTGGATGAAATGGGATTGGATTTTTTTTTTAGATCGTTGTTGATAAATGGATATCAAATTTTGGAAGAAATATCATAAAATGAGATAAAGAGTGATATAAATTGAGTAAATGGTGATGTATTAAAAGTTTGTTTGACATTTTTAATTATAGAAGTTTCACTTCATCAGCTGTGTGTGAGGGGAGTGTGAAAAAACGGAGATTATTTAAGATAGTTTTATGTACCAGTGTATTACAGCTATTCCAGCAGCTCAGAATGTTTTTTTCCGCTGCAATGAACTGAGTGTGATATTGACGTATTGGTACAGATCACTGGGAAGCTAGCTTAGTCACTCGGTCTTCATTCAGTAAGTTTAATGGAGTGCGGAGGAACATATTGATCTAGCTAGTGACATACCAAAATACATCTTGCGCTCAATTATTTAAGAAGTTGGGGTATATCAAGTTAAACTGCATCACTATCTGTACCAGGGACGCTAAATTATTTATGCAAACGGATTAACGCAGTTCATTGATTGTAGCTTATTTTGCCAAGATCAATGTTCTGTATTTGGAAGTAGTTTGGAAATGGATAGCGGAAAAAATCATGATGATGATGGACAAGCAATTAACAGTAGATTTACTTCATTAGAAACATAACTGTTAGCCAAGAATGATGAGAAAATTTGTTTTCATAGTTTAGTAAATTACTCCAGAGAATTGAAAATGACTCAGTGCCTACTGAAAGAGAAACGGTTCTATTGTAGAGAATGGGCATTCAGCAAAGTGAACCACTGTCTGGAAAACCGGCCCACAGCTAAAACATGTGGCGCCCTCATAATGGGCGGGCCTGGATGTGGAAAGACTGCTCTCTGCTGCGAACTCGTTTGGCCAACAACTGCAGATGGTAAACAAGTTCTCTTGAACAAACGACTTTTGGCATATCACTTCTGCCAAGCACATGATGTTGAAACATTGTCAATGACAGCTTTTATAAAGAACTTAGTTAAACAATTGACTTGTTCAGATATGATTTCGGGGTACTCAGAACTTGTGAAAGCTCCAGATGTTCAAAAACTGCTAAGTTCAAGTGAATGCGAGACCAGTTGTGACGAGGTTTTTCAACGTGCAATAGTCAATCCTTTGTCTAAAATTGAACCACCAGAAAAAACATTATTTATCCTGGTCGACTCTATTGACGAGTCTTACCTACATTCGGTAAATGAAAGAGAAGAAGGCAGTAAAACCATAGCTGAAATGATAGCAAGACATCACACAATGATTCCAAAATGGCTGCTGCTGGTTTGCTCTTCGCGCAAACAGAATAAAGCAATCACCCGAATGTTTACCGGATTCCGGAAAATCAGTCTGGATGATCTTAGAAAATCACATGTGGTACGGGATGTGCAACAGTATATTTTATGTCGCCTTGACCGTGAGGAAGAATTACGCCAACATTTAAGTCGTGAAACTGCAGAAATGTTAAATCAACTGCATATTAAGAGTAATGGATGTTTTCTGTACCTGGAAAAAGTATTAGATGGAGTAGCTGAAAACTTTATAATGCTGCGTGAAATTAGAGAAATTCCTGGTACGCTAAACGGCCTGTATCTGTGGTTGTGTCAGAGGTTATTTGTTCGAAAACAGTTCTCGAAAATACAACCAATTCTTGAAGTGATATTAGCATCAAGAAAACCTCTTACTGATTTAGAATTATACGGCTGTGCTCAAATTAAAAACACTTTGCTCTCTAAGGAAGAATTTGAGAAACACATGAAGTTACTTTCCAAAATTTTAATTACAAGTGCAGATGGTTGTAGAATATTATTTCACCACAGTTTTGCAGAATGGTTATTAGATGTTAAGCATTGTACACAGAAGTATCTGTGTAATGCATCAGAAGGCCATGGTATGTTGTGTCTTTACGCCACATTACACGCCTCACATCTCACGCCAGCAGAAGTTCAGGATTTTGCATCACACCTTGTGAGAAGTGCTTTTCATTCAACAATAGATCATAACCACTTGGTTCAGTGGTTGCTTATATCTGGAGCAAATGTTGAGAAATGTTTAAATGCTGGAATTCCAAAAGAACAAAAAGTGCTGAAATTATTGCTGGATGCAGGGGCTGAAATGACATGTGAGGAAGAAAGTGATGCTGCCAGCATGAAGGAAAGTCTCACTATAGAGTCACAGATTGAATCTCCAAAACTGACTGACCGGGAGTTAGACGAGCGAATTGATCATGTTGATGCAAATGGACGTACTTTGCTGCACACATCTTCATACCAGGGTAATTTACATTTGGTACAGTTGTTATTGTTGAAAGGAGCAAATATTGAGGCTCTTGATAAATCTCGACAAACTCCGTTAAATCTAGCGGCTAAACAGGGTTACGCGGAAGTCGTATCTGCCTTAGTGGAAGTAGGGGCAAACGTTGACAATGCTGATGAAGATGGCTGGACCGCTCTTAGATCAGCAGCGTGGGGAGGACATACTGAAGTTGTGTCAGTCCTGTTGTCTGCAGGTGCATCTGTGGACAATGCAGACATTGACCAGAGAACTGCTTTGCGTGCCGCTGCATGGGGCGGACATGAAGAAATTGTGATAAAACTCTTAGAAAGCGGTGCGGATGTTAACAAGGCGGATAATGAAGGGAGAACGGCACTTATCGCGGCTGCGTACATGGGTCACACAGAAATTGTTGAACATTTATTGGATTATAATGCCAACATTGATCATGAGGACTGTGATGGAAGAACAGCTTTGTCTGTGGCAGCTTTGTGTATTCCGGCAAGCAAGGGGCATGAAAATGTGGTGAGTTTGCTCTTAGAGCGCGGGGCGGAGGTAAACCATGAAGATAAAGATGGGATGACACCACTTCTAGTAGCTGCGTATGAAGGACATCAGGAAGTGTGCGAAATGCTTCTTGAATGGGACGCCGACGTTGATCACAGTGATAAGACTGGTCGGACTCCATTACTGGCTGCCGCTTCAATGGGACATGAGAATATTGTCACGCAGCTCTTGTTCTGGGGGTCTGCAGTTGATACGATAGACTCAGAGGGTAGAACGGTTTTGAGCATAGCATCAGCTCAGGGAAACCTAAGGATAGTTCAGCAGCTGTTGGATAGAGGCCTGGATGAGATGCACCGAGACAACTCGGGCATGACACCACTGCATATGTCAGCCTATGAAGGACACAAAGAGGTAAACTATATGAGTATAAACAATTATACTTTATTAACATGATTAACATATATAAAACTCTTTTTGCTTTTAGTTTTTCGTTGCTAAAAGGCTTCTGTTTTTACTACTTTATTACATCTTATTTTCTCAGAAAGTTTTTAGGTTTGCTCAGTATATGCATTACTAGAGTTAAATTATTCATCTTTACTTGTTATTTAATATGTTACCGATAGGAATTGCCACCAGTGTAAATTACATTTCACAGTTTCGATGCCTTCTGTTTTCTGTCAGTGAAATTTTCTATTCTCCTTGAGGTGTTTTTTGTTTCAAACATTTGAAAAAAGCTTTTCTGTGCATTACAATGGTTCAAACATTGGAGAATAATCAGGAAAAAATCTCACTTCTGGGGGAAAGGCAATAAATTATGCATTGCAACAGATCATAGGAACATTATCTTCTCTGTGATAGAATTAAAATTGAATGCCACTCTACATTTGTTTTACAAATCAGGTATTTCTCATGCGTTTGTGACGTTCTCTATTTTTCAGTTTTGAGAAAATATAACTAAATTTTAAAAACTGTGCTACTAACTTAGACCAGAGTGTCTGAAACAAGGCATGGTGAAGGAATATGCTCATTTTCAATGTTCTGACAGCAGTGTATTTGACACATTCATGAATTACTGCCAAATACTTTTGTTTTTATAGTCTTTTTCTGGGTTAATGTGAAGTATGTTAATTTTTCATGGAAATGCTTCTTATTTGTTTTGAACACAATAATTGCACACTTTAATCCCAAGTCTCATAAATTTCTACAATAATTGTTTGGACCAAAGTTAACAAAATTACAAATACAGGGTCTGAACAGACAGAAGTGCAGCATGATCAAAGTCTACACTTGCAATAGGCTCCAGTGATAAGGTACAGAGATGGTTGAAAGTATATGAAAAGCATACTTCTGTACTGCTAGTTTATGTACTGTCATATAACATTAAAAACTGGCAAAAAGTATGCATTTTAACAAAGTATTATTACCCTCAATTAAGTTATATAGCTCTGTTTTCATTCAAATATTACAGAGATCATTAACTTTATTTCCCCTTATGACACACAAAAATAGCAACAAGAATTTTAAAAAGTCATGCAGATTTTCTGGCAATATCTTTAAGACATTAAATGTTAATGTGGGTCTTATCATTAGAAATCTAGATCAAGATTCTGATGGAATTCTCTAATTCCCAAGGTTTATTGAAAGTGAGATGCAACAGAAATAAAAAAAGCCTTTAGTTTTTCTTGATCCTCTATTGCTATAAAACTAAGGAGTATGTTATAGAAATAACAATTTGTAAGATGTTTCATGACTTACTGGCATCAAAAAGTCTCCAGATAGAAAGAATATATAACATTAACAATTCAGACTAGGAACTGACAACATTCTTTTGTAACATGCCATTTTGAGATTCTGGTTAATGGAATTATGGATTGATTGTGTGGAATAGGCACATCTTATGTAGATTTTTGTTTTGTAAGCAATTTCTAACCCACACTTAGATTGAACAGTAGCATATTCAGGTTTGTTGACATAAGAACCTTCAGACCAATCAAACAGCTGCTGATACAACATGTGAGAACGTGGTTTTAGCCGCCATTTTGTCCGTCAAACATTCAAAAGCATCCGTTGACGGACATGTAATATTAGGTATTTTCTATGTAAGAAAGAGATTTCTTTGAAATAAACAAGTTTTTCGTGATGGTCACACAGTGTTTACGGGTTAGTTTGTATGTTCTATGAGTTTTGTGATTCTTCATACGTTTTGTAATATCTTATACAACTTTTTAAAGAAAAAAGCAAGAAGACTGACGTTCTTTCAGAGGTTCTCAAAGGTTTATCCTGCCGAAATAAACTCAGATTTTAATAGTGTTTCTGTCATAATGTTTTAACGCCCGTTTCAACAGTATTTCAGTTATTTACAACTTGAGCAACCATCGTTTAGGGAAGACATGTACTAACATCTACGAAACTGCCAACTTCTTCAAATAAGCTTAGGAGACATGGAAAGTAGTTAAACTCGAGCCCGTGATTCTAAATTAAGGATATGTTTCATGATAATAAGTAAGACTGTAACCAATCAACCACGGAGGGATCGCAGTTAAAAATGAAAGCAGCCCTGTAAAAGTATCTTTGTTTTGAAACGCGTCATCATGTGTGTGTACATATATTTGAAAGACTTTGACCGATGCATCTGGTTGTTTGTGGGACTTCCACATCATAAACTTTAAGTGCACAATGATAATATAAGTCATGCTCGGTCATATGTCTACGACCGAGTTAGCGGGAAATAACTCCAATTAGTCAGTCAGTCAGATGCATCTGATCATTTGATTTCAAAAGTAATTGTGACTAATAAATGATGCTATAGCTGGACATACAGTGTTTATCATTTTAGAAAATAACAACAACACCAAAAAGAAACAATACCAATAATAAACTTTTAAAAAAATGATTTTCATGTGGAGGCATCATTCAGAAGTTATATGCTCTACTGTATATCATCGGTTTTGCTTTAGTTATAAAAAGGTCACATTGTTTCAAACATAACATCCCTTATCCGGTTCGCAGAACGCATACAAAAATTAAGTCTACCACGAAATACAGATCAGAAACCATGGCCACACAGCTACTTTTACTGTTGACACATGTTTAAGCTTATCGATATCAATCTTTAAGAGCTTTTCAATTAACGCCAATTTGAAGAGTATTTGATAATTAAGCACAGCGGACATAATAATACTACCGTAAATATGTGATAACTTATTTTATGGTGCTAATTAAAATAACATTTCAATTTCATGGCAATACAAATGATTGCAACGCGTCTGCAAATAACTAGCCTTAATCTGTTAACAGAATGGGGGGGGGGGCGTGGGGGGTTTGGATACTAGAAATCTTTAAAAAAAAAAACTCCTCAAAGCAGGAACGGGGGGGGGTAGAATACAGGTCTCGTTCCTGCTCAAATAAACTTGTGTTGTTTTTTTTGAAAATATTTTTGAAATCAGCAAAAGGATGATAGGACAGTTAAATATTATCAAATATATGAATAAAACAAATGATTTCAGACTTAGTTCAATAGAGATCTGTATGAGCGTTTCGTGCGTTTGTCGGACTTCGCAGGAGTAGTGCCCCTTGATTTCGGTGGGCGTGGCTATGCCTCTCCTGGCGTAAGGTCAATTGTATTGTAGAATGTATTGTTGTCCATAGAGGAGGTTACTTAGAAGCTCGGTGAATATTTACACACTGAATTATGTGCAGGGTAGACCATGGTCTGCACTGACTGCAAGGTGAAACTTGTTTAAAATCCTTCCAGGGTAGACCATGGTCTGTATTGACTGCAAGGTGAAACTTGTTACAATCCTTACAGGGTAGACCATGGTCTGCACTGACTGCAGGTGAAACTTGTTTAAAATTCTTCCAGCATGCAGTCTGATCATAGTCTATCATGTTTTCGATTATTTGGTAAATCTTGATTTTAGTACCTCTATTAACAATTCATGGGGCAGTCAAACATTGAAAGATGGACAGGTACAACATGTATATTTCAGAAATTCGGCATATTCAGGGTTAGTCTAAAGGAATTCCAGTAAAATAAGGTGCCCATGGTGTTTAGCAGCTGAAATGCATCATTTTTCTTTCACCTAGTGCAGAAATTGTTTTCCTTCCAAATTAATCTTATATCCACCTGTTTTAGATTTCTCTCACTTGCTTGGAAGATCATGATCCTGGATTTATTCTGCATTAAGTGGTTTGAGGAGAGAAGTATGTTTGTGTATTCTCTGTGAAGAAATATCAAAAAGATTTCTTCACATGTCAGTATTAATGTTTAAGCAGCAAAGTGAAATGGGCGAGGTGCAGAATGTTGTTACCACAATATCTATATATAAAATAAGAAGGAATTACAAAGGTTCTAAGTTGCAGGTGTACAATATGACACATGTGTGCAGTCTGTGATCATGATCTACAGTTTAGTGTGCTATCCCGTTAATTATTACCTTACTAGTGGGCAGTTGTACAGTGTTGAGTACACTGAAGGACAGAACACTGGACAAAGTAACAATTAAAGCTATAGTAAGTTCTGGATAATAAAAATATTGCATGAGTGGTTTGCACCTGTCAGTGTCATTTAACTTCAAGTGTACCAAAAAAACTACCAAAATTCATAAAAAGTTGACAAAATTTATAAAAAAGTAATCTTGTTCTGAAGTTCACCTCTTCATTCACTGAATAATATTTATTTGAAGCTACAAAAATTGAAGAAATTTTTCAATGAAATACATTTACAAAAGGTTAAGGAGCAATGAAATAAGGAACTATACACACACAAGTAAAATCGAATAAGCTGATAAAACCAAGATTTGTAATGATTTTGAAGAGGAAAAAGAGATATTCCCATCAATTTGTCATTCATAAAACCTAGGGTGTTGACCCCATAGACTTGATATAACTGCTTTTATGTCCAAATAATTTGTCATCTTGTAGCTACAGGGGTTCTGTCAAGTTCAGCAGATTTTAAGGTAAAATCTTAACTTTTAAGGTAAAATTGGAGTTATTTGATACACAAAATAATGTAAAGACACACAGAGACTGCATAATGAAATTCATTGTTTAATGAAAAACTTGTGAATTTTTAGCATCTGCCCTAGAAGTAATGAAGTACAATCTATTGATTGTTTCAGCTGTATTTAATTTAGTATGCATATTATGCAAATTAGTGTGACCTCAGGAGTACCAGGTATTAGGGGCAATCAGGTGGGGAGTCGGGGCCAACTTTTTTAGGGGACAGAAAGGTCATTTGCATTATGGTCAAGTTACAATGAGCCTGCCTTGCATGTCATATGTTATTAAATGAGTGATTTGATATTGGACCTGTTATTTGTCCGAGAGCATTTATGTATTGGACAAAGCTGAAAGAGATTCCTTAGTTCAGCTCATTTAACTATTATCTTTCTAGGTAATCCTTTATGTCATTTCTTGTCCCAAATCAAAATTGTGCAGCTTGTTTGTGGTTATAAAGGGTATATTATAAGCCTTCGTAATCTCATCAATGAGACTGAATGGTTTGAGTGCTTTCTGTTGCCAAACAAAGCTAAGGGGTTCTTGTGATGTTTTAATAGGGATCCCCCAGATATATTGATAGTTTAGCCCTAGATTATTAGTTAATACATGACTACTAGATTTAAATTGCAGCCCTGGTGGTTTTGAAAAAATGTCTATTATCTAATAGACAAAAAGAGAACAGATTTAATGAAAACATACTGAGAATTCAACATAGGTGGCATTTGAACAGTAATTATAGCAGGACTGGAGAAGGCAGTTTTGAGTCCTGGAGGCAGTATTGCTAATTGAACGCATACTGAAAGGACATTTTTTCTAATAAATTAGCTTATTCAAATTGTTACAAAAGCGCCAACCCCCAATGTCAGGAATTTGAACCTTGTCGGGAAGTCTTCTTGCTTTGTTGTACTATAATGGAAATTTGTACACAAAAAACCAGAATTATAATGTGGTTTTAAAATAGATGACTTTGTTTGAAATTGTGACTCATCACTGCATTTGTTGACATTAAGATTTTTATCAATAAAAATCTTTAATTTAATAGAGAGATCAGAAATGGAAAATATTTGTTTAACCATTGAAATTGGACACAGATGTTCAAATACTAAGATTTTTCGAGTGTTTTGTATTTTCAGCTCCAACTGTGCAAATGGCCATCTTTGATGTCTTTACTAGTAGAAATGTCATGCTGTTTTAAAAGAGAGTGAATGGGGTGTCTGAAATGTTGAATCCATTTAGCTCACTCGCTCAGTACAGCTAGAAGAATCTCTGTAGGCAGTAACCTGAAAATGCTCACTTGCCTTATAAAGCAACCATTGTTAAAAGCTGTTTAAAAGGAAATATGTGGTTGTCTATTTTAAACAGACACCTGTTAAATGGCCATTTTTGTCATAATTTCTCAAAATGACTGATTTGACTACATAATAAGGCTCAAAGTAATACAATTGTAACACAACTGCAAAGTTACCTACATACATTGAACATTAAAATACAGTGTATTACCTGGCATCCATTTAATTGAAATGTTTTTGTTTTATTTTAATGGCTTAGGTTTGACTGCATGTTAGTACATATGATACATCTTCAGTCAGTGGAGTTTTGAATCCGAGCAGAGAACTCTAATTTGTACTTGATTATCTGTTTGTTCAAATGGTTTATTTATTGATGATCAATATGATAACAGAGCCCTGATAACATCACTGATAGGTCATCCCAGGTCACAGTAATCATCATCATAATGGACAAATGATTTGTCATTTATAAAGTCAATAGTAGTAATATGATTGTCAAACCAGTTATTTCTTTGTTGATACTGCATGCACTTTGCTGGGTCATTAACCTAACAGATATCAATATTGTCAATATTGATATAGTTTACTGTTCCTGGAAATCAAAAATACCTTGTCAGCCATTTTGGCACAAGATACAAGACAGAAAAATGAAGTTGAGGGAAGAGAAAGTGAAAAAAATAGCCGGTAAGTATGGACTCCGATCAGACTGTATAAATGTGCAGGCTGCACTAAATCTGTAATGCATTTTCACGAACACTATTGGTTGGTTATACCACAGTTACAGGGTTATGTTGGTTTTTCTACTGACCTTAATTCTTCCAGTTGGTTAGTGCTAAAGTGAATTGGTCAGAGCAATTTATTATATAGATAGATTTTTGTATAGGGTTACATAAGTGCCACAAACTCCTTATTTTCTTAGGTATTTAATGAATTACATGTACAGAACTATAATCTTCTAATAAAAACTGATAAAGGGGAGATTAATTCACTAAGGTAATAAATCATTTTTATTGGAAGTGAATTGTCAGATGTGCCAAGATGAAGAAGAAAATCAGAAGGATGAAGTGTTTGATTGAAGTACTTGTCTATATTATCTTATGATATAAAAATCTTCAGCAAATTCTGTTTTAATACATTATTAATAAATGAGGAATATTGCTGAGCTTTCAGTATACTACATGTATATAAGGTTCTCTGTTGTCAAATTGTAACAAATTTAGGTCAATACTTCTTTAAGTCTTTTTTTTTTTAGATCTCAGCAAGCCATTTACCGCTGCCCAGGGCTCATATATCACCAGGCCAACATATTGTTGTTTTAAGTGATCAAAAAGCCATAGTAAAATATAAGTCGCTATCAGAACTCATTTCTGACTGAATATGAAATTTACCGATTGACAAAATTATCATAATTGATCTTTATAATTGAGCCATGCCGTGTTGAAACCAGTAGCGAGTGGTTTTTGTGGTGGGTATGGATCCGCGTGATGAAGGCATGTACATTCATAGAGTCAGAGTGGATCAATACAGTGAATAATCAAGGCTTATCTCTTTCATGCACCTGCATAATGACCTCACAGCAGCTGTATACTAAGGTACCAATTTCTTGCAAAGTGACAATGCAAGTACTATTTAACTTGTCTGCAGGTAGAAACACTGAATTTCACACGGCCAGGCTCAAATTCTCTGTGGTATTACTATCGTATAGGCCTTTGATCTCACAGTGTAAGAAGAGATACCTATGTCCTATCTCACGGATATTGAAACAGTTACTCATTAACGGGTCATTATCACATATTAGTTCAGATTACCAGTCGAAATATCATAACTAACAATAATTACATGCGTTTTATTATTTCGAGATGAATCGCCTTATTTGCATTTTAAATTCACGACCTTGTGAGAAGACACAGTTGTGAAATCAGCTTTCATGTGAATTAAACAGTTTGTATATTTGAGTTACTGATAATTGGTACTTTGTCATCATTTCTGTTGAATAATTTCTGCCAATTACTGGTGGGATTGTCTCTAATGATGAAGTTAATTGGCAGTTTCTTGATGCTGTATGGTTTTGTGAAATGTATGGCGTTTCTAGATCCTCACGCCATTGTTTGCAAATATCTCATTAAATTGTCTGGAATGGAATATCATATTTAATAAATTTCAAGCTTTTAGAGGTATATTTTTCTAATGCATAGGAAATGGAAACATTAGCCACTTTGACTGTCCAAATTCATAGCAATTTAAAACAATTATAGCACCTACATTATGTTGTATGTATGGATGTCAAACTGGTATTCAGATATTCAGACAGCCTTCCGAATGAATATCTCGCTCTCAGTTACCGTTGAATTTTTACCCCCAAAACGAAGTTTAGGGGGGTATATAGGAGTCACCCGGTGGTTGGTCGGTGGTCGGTCGGTCGGTCGGTCGGTCGGTCGGTCGGGCGGTCTGTTGCATTTTCCTTGTCCGGAGCATAACTGAAAACTACTGGTTGGAATTCAATACAACTTCATACAAGATCAAGCACTTGAGAGGAAGGCAGGCACAAGAACTATAACCCATCTTGACAAAACAGAGAGCCCTTTGTTAGTTTTCCTTGTCCGGAGCATAACTTGAAAACTACTGGTTGGAATTCAATACAACTTCATACAAGGTCAAGCACATTGAGAGGAAGTGCAGGCACAAGAACTATAACTCCATCTTGACAATTACAGAGTATTGCCCTTTGTTACTTTTCCTTGTCCGGAGCATAACTTGAAAACTACTGGTTGGAATTCAATACAACTTCATACAAGGTCAAGCACATTGAGAGGAAGTGCAGTGCAGAAGAACCATAACCCATCTGACAATTACAGAGTATTGCCCTTTGTTGCTTTTCCTTGTCCGGAGCATAACTTGAAAACTACTGGATGGAATTCAATACAATTTCTCAATATCAAGCACAATGAGAGGAAGTGCAGTGTACAAGAACCATAACTCTATCTAGAGATTTTCAGAGTTATTGCCCTTTGTTATTTTTTTCTCCAGAGCATTACTTGAAAACTACTGGTTGGAATTCAATATAACCTCATACAAGGTCAAGTACATTGAGAGGAAGTGTAGTGCACAAGAACCATAACTCCATCTTGACTCATTACAGAGTTATGCCCTTTGTTACTTTTCCTTATCCGCAGCATAGTTCGAAAAGTACTAGTGGAATTCAAAACAACTTCATACAATGGTCAAGCACAATGAGAGGAAGTGCAGTGCACAGGAACCATAACTCAATCTTGACTCATTACAGAGATTGCCCTTTGTTACTTTTCCTTGTCCGACATTATTCGAAAACTTCTGGTTGGAATTCAGTACAACTTCATACAATGGTCAAGCACATTGAGAGGAAGTGCAGTGCGAAAGAACAATAACTCTATCTTGACTCATTTCAGAGTATTGCCCTTTGTTACTTTTACTTGTCCGTAGCATTATTCGAAAACTATTGGTTGGAATTCAATACAACTTCATACAATGGTCAAGCACAATGAGAGGAAGGCAGTGTACAAGAACCATAACTCCATCTTGACAAATTACAGAGTTATTGCCAAGAACAATATCTCTTTTAGTTTGTTTGCAAGGTATTCTGTTACTACGAACTTTCTCAGTTTATAAAGCAGTCTTTTGGGGGTATTAATCACATTTAGTGATAGCTCTAGTTTTTTTTAATTGACATAATCATACATAAATATAAAACTAAAGGCTAGAATCAAAATATAAGCAAAAATCTAGATAGGAATTTGCATTAATAGATTGAAAATGTTGGTAACATGGCACCGCTACACTGTATGTTCATATTGAAATATCAAAAGCGTTTGCAAAGCTTTTGAATTTGGTAGCATATTTTTTTTAATTTAGAAATATACGTAACAGGAATTTATCCTGGAGCCTTTTTATATGACTATATGTTCTAAAATATGTTATTTACAAACAGTTTGAAGAACTTCATTTTTTTACCAAAATCTGAGAGCGAGCAGCTTTAATAAGCTATATAAAATTATGTAGTAAACTTGTTTAATGTTTGTAAAATGGGGCGCAGTACAAAACAATACTTCATAATTGCAATGGCGTAAATTAGCCCCTTTCCATCATGTAGATGTCACTTTAAAACACTTGCATAATAATTATAACTGTCCTTTAAATGTTTCTTCAACAATTACAACACCTAGAAATTGAAACTCTTTAGTTTGCATAATTGTTTTTGTCTATGCTAAAGGTTGACTTCAGAAAGTATCATTACCATGGCAACTGGGTATTGTTAGCTGACACCTTATCGACTGTAATTGAAAATTAAATATTGTCGTGAAAACAACAGGTAAATATTATGACAAGTTTTCAACTGAAAATCATTTTTTGGACGAATTTACCAAGCTGACTCAGATACTTATATTGGATCCAAATGATCGAAAGCTAAACAAATATTCGGATATCCGGATATTCGTTGCCATCCCTACTTGTATGTTACAATTCTAACCACTGACTTGACATCACTGTAACCTCTCAATTAGATTGAGGGCCATGCATTGTTTCGCTCCAGCTGCTACCGACCATGTCTCTTTATGTGAGAAAGTTGGCAGTTTCTTATGGTCAATATCGGAGTCTTAAGTACATTGTACTGGTTCTACCCAGGAACAATTGTTAGATAAACTGTCCACCTATGACCATGGTTGGAATGGGCATTAAACAACAAATACACTATATGTTATAATTACATGCTTTACACATTGATCACTTTTTCATCAAAGGAAAAATCACTTAGTGGACATGCAGGGCTGCATTCATGGTTCACAATAGAATACATGCAGAGTCAAAACTTTGTTTCAACAGTACATGCATGCAGGTTCCAATGAGTGGGCCCTACTTTTTATGGTGCAGTTTTATCTTGGCATTGATTTTGTACCTATAAATCTGAGGGGAATTCGCTGATTTGTTAATTCATATTTTGATATTGATTTCCCCAATAACTTTTCTTCCTTATTTTTCTAGATCCACATGTGTGAGTCATCCTGCCATTGATTACAATTGTAATGAAGTTCTGTCATGCATTTTGTTGAAGTAAGTTATATAAATCTGTCATGAGTAAGAACTATCGCTACATCATGTACAGACTTGTGACGTCTGCTACAGAGCATTCCCTTACATAGATTGAACATGACCAGTACTGAAACCTTAGCAATGAGAGGACAGCTTACGTCTTGTCTTACGTACCGTTAGTTCTAATGAAGCCATCTCTTTCGGTTTGACAATGTCAGCCAGGAGTTTATAACCATTAATTGGCATGCCAAATGTCTGAAATAGAATTGGCCATCAAAAAACAAAAGAAAAAGAAAAAAGAATTGGCCATCATTTCATTTTGCATGATAGTTTCATTAACTGATCAAACGTACTGTGTGAGAATTAACTGACTGAATGTCGAACGATACAGATGATGATCATTCTGTGCAATCGCATCGGTCGCTGAAGGCAGACTCATTTGCAGATAACAGGTATTATATAATTATAAAATCATAGTCATTTTACTGGACTCGGTAAGAGCTAACTCCATGGATGGGTGGCTTAAGAGTCACTGTAACTTTCTCATTGATTGAGTGTCATTGGTTTGAACCCTGCAACTGACCTATTTTATCTCTTTTACGTGAGAAAATTGGTACTTGCTTGCAGAGGATAGGTTCTTTCCCTGGAACAGTGGTTGTGAAAATGAGTGAATGTGCTTGAACTGGGCGTAAACCCCAACAAACTGACTCAGCTAATAGTTCATAATAGTTCCTAATATATATCATAATATTGTTATGATTTACAGCATGGTACAAAATCACTTTCTATATTTAGCATCATAAACAGTCAGCTAATCCATAACAAAAGAGTCGCAGACTTTCCGTAATAGTGTCAACCTCAATCATTTTCTTGTAATTGTTTTTGCCCCAATCTTAATATTTTCTCGATTTCTTTGACACATTCTTGGTAGAGGATACAGACTTTAGCCACTTCTTCTGATCAATACAGTAATCTTTCATTTTTTTCTATCGTGACTTTTTTCCGATTGTCAGATTAAGACTGCCTGTGGGTCAATTTTTTGTTTTTTCTTGGTTTTTGTTTCCCTCTTACCAATAAAAGAATCAATAACGATCATTGAGGATTTCATGCATTTTTTATTTTGTGAGAAGATGTTCAGGAGATGAAAGTTTTTTTTACATTGTCCTTAATGATTCACCTTAACCTGCAATTTTCACTATTAGGTTGTCTTCCCCTGTAGGAGATATTTTTGTCAAATCTAATTCTTAAAAGTTACAATCTGCTTGAAGAAGAAAACTAGCAGACGTTATGGTTAAATAATCCAATCTTTCTGATTTACAGAGACGCTATTTCAATAAAGGCTACAATATTATTGCATTAACACATGTACACGTCAGGTTTGAATTCTATTAGTCCTTGTTTAAATTGATTTTGAAAAATGTCTGTGTAACTTATAGCTGAAATAAGGAGCTGGGCAGGTCCTATTCGTAACTTTTTTACTGCGAATCCCGGCTTGCATATCCACATATTTTAGGAGAGCCTGAGAAAATAGCGTAAAGTTTTGTCCCATGAAATAAATTCACGTTAGGATACATTCTAAAGAAACAAATGGAATTACAGACTGCTGTGGTTTGCTGGTTCAGGAGAGAAAATTGTAAATCTACCAGACAAGTTGCTTAGTTTTGTGACAGTCTTCCGCGGTCTGCCTTCAATCCAGTGATGTCAGTCAATGGTTTCCAAGATCCCAGAGGTTCTGATGTAAACAACGTAAAAGATGATATATTCATATACAAAGTTGTGATTTTTGCGCCTGAGAACTTGGAACTGTTTTCGCTCACTTGGCATGGAAACAAAATGGGTGATATTTGTTACTGTATATAATTATACCATCAGCAATAGATCAGCCCCCTCTATATACAGTTCAGCTCTTGTGAAATATTAATGCAGCAGATCATTAAAGCAAATGCAGTTATGTGGTTTTAATGCCAGGACTAAATTGACTCGCATGTGACTCATCATGCAGCATCACAATAGTATTTGGTACAGGTGAAAACATGAAAAGTATTAGAATGTCAGTTTGCCAGAGAGGTTCTGGAAGGGGTACTGCCTGATGTAAGCCTACATGTTGAACTTTGCAGTCTGTGCATGACTTTTGATTGTCACAGTCTGATAACTTTCACAGTTGCTTATCAAATCAGCTAGCAGAAAACTTAGTTGAATTGCTGTGGTCAGTTTAACCAGGGCATTGTTACACAAACTTCGCTAGATTTTGGGAGTTTAATCTCATCGATTGATGAATCAGGTATTGTTGCTAAAACAATATAATGATCATGGTGCTAACTTTGACATAATTTGGCCTAAAAGTGACACTATTTTTAAGTATGAAATTTCAACTGCTTCCTAATCACCGTGGAATGCATTTTCAAGACTAATTGCTGATATAGTTTCAGGATTGTTCCAAATATATGGCCTAGTGCACAATGTTTAAAAAAATGATAGTAGCATTAAATTCTTCCTAGTGCTGTCTCAAACACTGCATTACCTGGATATCTGTACCTGTACCTGTACTGTGAGACTGAGTTAATTTGACATATTCACTCTGATGGGTTGTAATGTGCATACAGTGAATTAAAAGAACACAGGGACACAGAACAGACTGAGAAATATACTGCTTTCAGCTAGTTCTATAATTTGATTCAGTCTCTTGTATCATGATGATTCTGTAATAACAATGCTTCTAATTAAGTTTCAAGGACCCTTAATTGTACAGTTAGTCAGCACATACATGTATCTTACCATTTTAGATAGACAGTGGTGACAATCATACTGCTGTACTGAAACTTGCCTTGTCATCAGACATTTATAGAGCAATAGTATTCATGTCGTGTTAAAATGTTGCTGTTGAGTTAATATACATTAAAAGTTGATAATTATCCCACCTCTTGGCTTATTTTATGAGATATTTTTACAGTGTTTTTTGGATAATGGTAGCTTTTCACATGGTAAATGTTACAGATTTGGAGTAACTGATAAAGAGGTTTCCATATAAATTGAGACTACTGTTTCACTGATTTTGAAACATGACACAAGGATTAGATGATTTTGTTTCAAAATATGATCAACCAGATGCTCAAAATAGAGCAGAGTTAAATAAGTTATTTGAGATAGTGTTGCAGATAGTGTTGCAGTAGAAAAATTACGATATGGGTCTTGGTTGACATTAAATTTGATGGTTATAATTATTTTCTTCTTGGAAAGTGGGTTAAACAGATTGAATGAAATGTTGAAGACAGATTTAAACCTCTGAATCTTAACAATTATCATAGTTAACTTTAACAATTACAGTCTTCTTCAGTTGCAATTCATGTACTAAATATACTGTTGTTTATATGTAATACCATCTATTCTCTGATGAATATAACCAATAAAATGCTGTTATTACTTCCCTTTATTGAAACAGTTTCTCATAATTATTCTTTTATTTTTTGAATCACTGTTTTCAATTAATTGCTATTTTTCTTGTCAGAGGTTGTTTAATTATTTGTCCTTTAATTTATTTTGTAAATTTTTGTCCATTATAAAGTTGATATATTTTATACACAATCAAAATGGATAGAAGGGGAGGTAACAGAAAATGTTAGCATCTTATTTGTCTATATATTTTAAACATTTCTTTATTGATTGGGGATGATTAGCTATACCCTTGTTATACAAGAGATCTTTTACCACAGTAAAATGCAATGAACTATGAGTTATATTCAAATTATTGGAATTCTAAGAATTACTTGTGTGTTACATTTACTGTACAATTACCTCGATCATCATTTACAAGGAAAACATTTGAAAGATCGAATCAGTTTGTTTCCTTTTGTATGAAATAGTTACCATGGTAACAATTTCTGACATTAATGTCCTGATTATTTAGGACAAACTAGTTCCTGCAGTATAAATCAATAGCGTTTTTCGAGAAAACCCTAAAGAAACCAAATTGACCAGAAATTGACGAAATGAATTAATAGTAAGACCAAGTGCCCAGATGATTTAATTGACTGTGTTGAAACAGGCGCAATAACATGCGCTATTGGCGAGAAGAAATGCTCATGCTACTGTCATTCTTCCATTTATTTTGTCCTGCTATTCCTACTGTAAATCACAGGGTGGTTTGTTTTATCCTAGTGGTACAGTGTGAAGAGGAAGAGTTTGCATAATTGAGGTTTTTGGTGATGCTGGCAGTTCCATTATTAAAATAGAAACAACTGAGGGCATGGATCATTATAGTTTATAGTTGAAATGTTAATTCCACTGTCCTTTTTTTGTGAAGTCTTAGTTACTGTTACAGATTGCATGATGGGTAATTTATTCTGACAGAATGCACTATTTAGATTAAAGCATACCATTATTAAAGATGGAGATTTTGGGTACACATGATACACCAGTCAAACTTGGTAGAAATGATATCATTTACCAAATTTATTGTTGCATTTTGCTTTGAGAAAACATAACGTACTTAATTAACAGCTCAAGTAGTTTTAGTTTGGTATGAATACCACAATATTCACTGAAAAAAATATTAGTGTAAGGTACAAATGAAAGAATTTTAAACTCTAAAAATAAATTTTAAAAATGGCAAATACTCCAGACAATATTAATATTTACTGTTTTGAAGCAATAAAGTCTGAGTTGTCTGGAATAAATAACAATAGATTACCTTGGTCTGTACAGCCAAGCTAACAGTAAAACAATGGTTAGAATTTTCTCTGAATCTCAGAGTCTTAGATGAATTGTACAAACAGTTTTATTAAAATCAGCCAGTGGGGGCTAATTTCATTCTAGCAAAGTGAGAAAGATGTTTTTCCTGGAGAATTTCCTAGTGGATACACACTTAATTTAGAACACATGATATGATTTGCATATACATAAAAGCTCTCAATAATTTCCCATGAGAATGTGTACAGCGTTGGAGTTTCCAGAGCATGTGGCCTGTTTCTCTTGTAAAAGCTTGATGACAGTAAATGGGTATTTTGTTTTATCAGCACATTAATTAGACTCTAGAAATTGTAGTCTACATTGGTCACCCAGTTCAAGTTAGATCTTGCAGACAGCAACCACTGCTGTTTTAAACCATTAGATCAAGTTTCATTTAAATTCTAATATGCCTATGGTATATTTGTATAGTCAATTCGAGTGCTTTAATATGATTAATGCACTCGGAAAAGTAGGCGTTTCGGAAATGGAAGTAGCACCTTCTGGCTTTTTATGCCCCCGAAGGGTGGCATATTAAAATCGCACCGGGTCCGTCCGTCTGTGCGTGCCCCACTTACAAATTGGTCCGGGACTGTAACTCTGTCTGCATTGAAGGATTTTAAAATAACTTGGCACACATGTGTAGCACATCAAGACGAGCGTGTCACGTGCAAGACCCACATCCCTACCTCAAAGGTCAAGGTCACACTTGGGTAGTATGAAGGTTTGGAATCTTCTTTATATGCACACATTCGTGTCCGGACTGTAACTTTGTCATGCATTGAAGGATTTTAAAATAACTTGGCACAAATGTCTAGCACATCAAGACGACGTGTCGCGTGCAAGGCCCACATCCGTAGCTCAAAGGTCAAGGTCATACTCAGAGTTTTAAGGTAATGGATTCCTATATATTGCATATATGCACACATTCGTGTCCGGACTGTAACTTTGTCATGCATTGAAGGATTTTAAAATAACTTGGCACAAATGTCTAGCACATCAAGACGACGTGTCGCGTGC
>JAFMSR010002032.1:0-24888 GCA_022818135.1 Saxidomus purpurata | reverse complement strand
CAATTAATATTGCCTTTGGCCACTTCACATCGAGATATTATGGCAAAGACATATACATATATAAATACATGTAGAACAAACAAAGAAAAGCACATACTACCTGGAAAATTACAAAAAAATATTCATTTTATACTAAGAAACAGCCAGATCATTATATTGATTTCTTTTACTTTTTTGATGGTGTTGAATTGCTGTACACATGGCCAACTTATAACCCTAAATGTTTTCTTCTTAGGTCATTATAGTGACTCATCGCAACACATAAAATGATATTCTGATTCAACTACATTTAAATAATCATTCTTCTCTATCTAATCCTTGGAATATACTGCTGGTGAGTAGCTTAATCTAAAACGAGATAATTGTATCCTAGGACTCTCATTTACAATGGAGTTCAAATAGTCGTCTTCAAAACCAAAGTTTAATTTGAATTGACTGTAGAAGTAGAAGCAATTTTTGTTTTGAGTTCCTTCTGAATATACTGAGTATCAAATTAAGCCGATTCTCGTTCTCAATATGTTACGAATGCCTAATATGCCACTGTTTTCGTAATTGGTAAGCTTTATATATGTTGATGAGTTGAATCCGTTCCATACAGAGGGAGAGTGCTCTTTTAAATATACCACAAAAAAGACACTACCTTCAAACATATGAAGGGAGACCAACTGAGCATATGTTGCACAAGTATACGTATTGAATTGTTTCCCTTATCCTAAAGTTGTCATTTTTTTTTTAATATACAACATTATAAGACAACGTTGCCATTTTTTTGTGTTGACGTGTGGTTTCTCTTAAGACTTAGGCGAATGCTGTAGGTATCAACCAATGGTAATGTCCGTTCAAGTCACTTCCCTAATAACCCCGTATCCCCAAATGACACACACACACACACACATACATCTACAAAAATACATAAATACATCGAATTATAACTAAACCTTGTTAACACTCTACTGGTCATGTATTACATCTGATTTTCATCAGGAACGTTGATTGTACGTTCCTGTTTTCATGCATAGCATTCAATGTGTGTATATGATCTCTATAGGAATTGGACATTTCAGTTACACAAGCGCATTACATTAACATCTATCTTTGTACTAAGGGAAGCAACTGTTGCAATTTCAAGACAAAAATTTAACTGAGTTTTCTCCCTTAGAAAGATGTAAAAATGCTCAAATACAATGAATGTTTGAAAACATGCAAAAATAACTTAGTTATTATTTCTCTTCATAGCAGTTAGAAAGAGAAAAGGACCTGATAAATAAGGTTGACTAGGACAGTCAAAAAAGACTTGCACCATGTAATACAGATTCTTATTACTCTGGTAAAAGTGGGATTACTTAGTACTAAATATACCTTTTAAAATTATGATGGTCAATTTGAAGGGTATTGTGATATTGATTTAAGTCAGTGAAATTTAGCCGAACTACACAACATTTAGGGAAATGTACAATCTTAGGATTTTTGTCACGAAAAGGCACTTACAGTAAACATCTTGAATGTGGAAGCATTTGTATCAACAAAAAATGTACTTACAGTGTTAATTACCTAAAACAAATCCATCTTACAATTCTTCTTCATTTAGATTGTTTATAGTCCCGGCCGACCCTAGGATATCTCCCCGGGTGAACTTGCCAAGACTCCTGACAGGCGCAGGCTGAAGAGATAGAGCAGACCCTAGCTATTTTACGAAAATACCCCTTGGTTCTTTTACATGCACGGTGTACAGCAGACTACCTCTGGGTTTCTAACTAGTTCATCTCTAGATGAATGGGAAACACTGAAAAACGTTTCTGAAATGCCAGTGCCTCGGTCGGGATTCGAATCGGGAACCTCCGGATTGGTAGCCCAAAGCGTCACCCTCATATTCTTCCATTTAGATTGTTTATAGTCCTGGCCGACCCTGGGATTTCTCCCCGGGTGAACTTGCCAAGACTCCTGACATGTGCAGGTTGAAGAAACAGATGCTGATACAAGGGAATCCGGGTACGAGACCCTAGCTCTTTTACGAATAGACCCCTTGGTTCTTTTACATGCCCGATGTATAGCACCAATAAACGCGAGACTACCTCTGGGCTTCTAACCAGGTCATCTCTAGATGGTTGGGAAACACTGAAAAGCGTCTCCGAAATTACCCGGCCGGGATTCGAACCGGGGACCTCCGAATGGGTAGTCCAGAGCGTTAACCACTCGACCACCGCGCCACACTCCTACCCTCATATTCCGATTACAAAAAAGGGGGTCGCTTTTCTCATACTAACCACCCTCATATTACAATGATTATGAGAAAAGTGACCCCATTTTGGTTTGGGGATTGTTACCTCGCGTAGTTTCGCATTCCAAACAACGTGAAAACCCTGTTTCTACAGGAGCAAATTGACCAGGAAATGGGAGTCATGTACTGGTCCTTCCTAGCAGCGGCGATGGTTGAACTGCCCAACTCGAAATTTAAAAACTTTCAAACGTTCCTGTCAGATTAATAGTCCGCTTATAGATCACATAAAGTAGTGTACTTCAAAATCCCCTCAGTCCAAAAATGGCATAGTAGTCATAATCCCTTCTATGGATATTACAAGGTATTCATAATTTTTCATATTTACAAGTGTAATGAAAACAATTTACTAAATGTTTTATTTGTCTCTAGTTTTACTTTACTATGATTGAAAAGAATTAAAATTATTGAAATTACATATTTATTTACACTTATTTCTCATCAAAAATGTAAAATCCATTGAGCGGATTATGAATATCTTGTAAAATCTATCGAAGGAATTATGACTACTATGCCATTTTTGGACCTAGGAGATTCTGACTGAGGGGATTTTGAGTGTCTCACCGCAAAAAGTACCACGGGGCGATTGATGTTACAAAACAACTCTATTTAGTTTTACTTTCTTTCGTTCAAAGCTTATTTTCTATCATACAGTTGTTTCTCATGTTTCTTATCTACTCATTTAAGTCATCTGAAATCATTGTTGAGAAAGTAAAACGGGTGCAGTAAATTTTGACCGCCTACTGCAAAACAAACTGCATGTACTTGTGTAAATTTAAGTTTTAAAAAATGCCATTTCTATCATACTTTACAATGAAATTTTAACCGGTTTTTCAACGGATAAAATTGATAAGAAAAAACAAGGACCATTAAATGTTATTGAACAATGTATTAAAATCAGCAAAATAAAACTTTGTTTTGTTTTCACTTTGTGAAAACAAGCTCTTGTTCTGGTTTTTGTTTTATTCATGTGATAGGTGTATTGTCAGGGTGAAACATTTACACATAATCGTGAATTAATTTACAATATTAGATTTCAAACTCAATTGAAACGGGAAGACAAATGTTCATTTAGCCTGATCACTGTATTCCGTTTATATTTTTTTACAAGAATTTTCGAATGAATTCAGTAGAATTATATTTTCCCCGAGTGTCTCCACTATTTCATGTTTTGTGGTAAAACGATTGATATACAGTGTGTGATTTAATTGATATTCTGAATTTTCTTGAGAATAAATAAAAAAAATATTAAACTTTGATCCTGGCCAAATTTTATTTTTTTAAGGATTTTGATTTTTCCAGTGTGCAGAGTGCAGTGACTTTTGACAATACACTGTCATTTTAAAGTACTTGTGAATTACTGAAAATTTATTGCACATAACGTCCTGTACTAGTTAGATTATCTTTCTTCCTGTCACAGGTATGGTTATGACACTGTTTTGTAAAAACACTGCAGTATATGACACCTATGATACAGGTCACTAACCCTGGGTTCCTAACATGATGACACTTTTATACATTTTCCATCTTTTAAAGATATTGTTACTTTTTGCAAGTTTAGACGGCGGAAAATGAATAAAAATAATAATACTGTCTTTAGAAAATATATACGAAGTTTCAATCGTTACTTATAAACCCTTTTAATGAATATTTCTGTATCGGGCAAAATACGAATGATATTCTAAACACCAAACTAAGACGTTTGATGTGTTAAAACGAATCATTACATTTTTGCATCAAACAAAAGTGTTTTTTGTTGTCAGAAAAATCGTTGACAGACTACCACTTTTGTAATAAAATTGCCATGGTTTAATTAGACAGCAATAAATTAATTAATCCCTAAGAGAATGTAAGATAGCAGCACGTCACCCTTACACTCAATAGTGACCTTTTACCTGTCAAAATATCACGTGCACACTTGAATAATTAACAAGCTCGTGCTAATTTTTTCACCTTGGCCTCAGTGAAGGACCAGTAAAGAAAGAAACGATCGTTGATAAAAGTGTTAATGTTTGGTTGAAAAAGAAATGCATATTGAAATAAATCAATCTGAAAATAACTTTTAAAAACGGTTAAAAAATTGAGAGTTCCGCATTTCATTTAATAAGTCTATTGCTTTTGTGCATTTACTGGTACCTATAGACTGGCATTAGTTAAAGCTCTACACCGTAAATAGTTTGACAGCACTCTCACAGAATTTCACAACATCTCCCAGCTGTTGAGATGAACTTTGATAGAAAAAATGTCCTTTGGAAGAAAGTTTTCTCTGGGTATTGAACATAGTCTCATTTCTAGGGACACTAAAGTTTTTTAAAAGTAATCTTAATATCAAAGTCTAGAGTTTGTATGTCTTTATACGGTACCTATAGCAACCACCGGTTTCTACAAGTTATCATGATGACCCCTCCATGCATATATCATTTTTGTCCGAGACTGACTGTTATCATTTTATTTCCGTTTTTTTTAAATATATTTTTTCTCGTGGTCTTTACTTGTTATCAAAATATGTGACAATGTTTATACCGATGGGCTATCCTAGTTAGAAAAGGAAGTGTACAAAGAACTTTTCTTTATATAAAAAAGTAGAGCTTCAGGTCACCATTCCTATGAAATGGACATTTGAATATAAAATATGAATAACACAAATTACAGTCCGAATCAAACAAATCGGACGTTTCCTGTAAAAAAAAAAGTGTTTGGAGGTTCTAACGGTCAGAAAAAGAAGTGGACAATCGTGGCTTCAAGGAAAGTTAAATGTTAGAAAGTATCTATGATTTGGCCAGTTGGAGCACTAGAGAAGAAGGGAAACCAGAAAAGAAATCATGAGAAAAGTATGATAGAAAGAAAAGACAAATAAAATAAAATTCAAACACAAAACATTCTAAAATACATTTAGTTTAAACAAAATTTTACACAACATTACACATTCAATACATACAGGATAGAAATTCAAACACAAGACATGATAAAGTACATTTTGTACACTGTAAGAACAGAAGAAATAAACAGGAGAAAAAGATAGACAGAAAGTGAAAATAGAGATACAAGATATAACACCCGATAGAGGTATGTATTTGGACACTATCTTGAGATCAAACGTTGAGACAAACTTCATAATCTTGGACGCACTTTGTTACAGTTGTCATACTTCACCGCGGTCGCTTTGATTCGAGCACTTTCTTTGATTCTAAATTTCAATTTATGCCATTTGATCTTTTTGATAATCAAAGATTTCTGACTTTTACCAGGCAAGATACTTATCAGCATGTAGTGACAGTGAAAGAAGTGTTATCGAATCTCAAAAATGAGGGAGCGATTTGGGTGTGGTTCACCTTAATATATTTTTTATTGACACTAAAATAGAAATATATAATGAGAGAAAAGGTTTTCTACTAGATTTTGGTAGTTAAATATGCATATGTTTACCATGGTGAACTGGAACCATAAATACGGATATCATGTTATCGAGCACTTGTTGGTCTCAGTAATAACAATAATTTTGTGTAACAGTTTGTTATCGGAAGTAGAGACAACCTCCCTTGCTACCTGGCTTGACGTCGTTTCATCGATCATTTTACAAAGTCCTCATTCCAAAACACCCCATTTTATCTTCTGTCAGACATATTTCTAATGGATTCGTGGCCATTAAGGTGTTTTAAAGGCCATGTAAATTGGCTGCAAACTCACCTCACATCTCTGCTCGACGTGAGTTCGAGTCTCCCATACTAATACAATTTCAGCCTGTCCGCATAAAATTCTGAAACACGGTATTTAGCGGAATGCTTGTGGTTTGCCCAGAAACTATTGGTGTCTACAAATTTTACCTCAAAACTGGAATTAAAAGGAGCAGGTCCAATTTTATATTCAGTGATGCATTGTCGTCATCCTGTCGCATCGATGCTCTAAGTGTGTTTTCTTGATGTAGGCCTAACATTAGGCATGATGGGAGACATGCTGAGGTCTCATCCACAAATACAAGCTAACATAGTTGCTCTTATGGAAGGACCTTCATAAAATTTGCTTCAAAAGGCCTAACATTTTAAACAAATTTGAACATGTTTTTCTATCACCGTATTTTAATAACATTAGCCCACTGATTACATTTTATAGAACTGCACTCGTGCACGTTATATGCCCGTGTCAATATCTAGATTATGATACTTTTGTAATGTCATTGAAACACGAGAAAAAGTAAAAACCTTTCTGGAAAATATCTGTCCATGAACCTGTCTCCCCATCTCTGATTCATCCAGCTGGCTTGTCTGTTTTCTTACCTCTCACCACTGTTAAATGATAAAAGCGTCCACGGGCATAAAAGAAATGAAATAAATGAAAGTAAACTGATCAGAAATGACATAAAACAGTGCAAGAGCCTCTTTTATTAAAACATCTTAAAGACAAAGTTTGCGTGAAAATGAAACAAAAAGTGGTACATGCACAACTACATTGACTATGACTAATATTTTAAGTTGCCAACCTCTTATCTACATGCCCCCTCTATTCGCCACACCCCACCACCAGACACGAACAGACACATACACAACCCGCCTTCGGTTTTTAAAAGATCGTCTGCAGTCTGTTTAAAAAAACACGATTTCCCCCAGAATCAAAGCCATGACAAAGTAAAAGAATCTGACAAGTTTTATTATAGACCTTTACGAAGGTAGTCTTTATTTGGTGCTAATTTTGGTGTATTTTCCATGCGGCGCTGGGCGAAATATTAGAGCAAACGAACAAATATAATAAAAGTTTTATGACCCAGGATGGTAAATAGTAAATATGTAAGCGGATATAACATTGGTTAGGTATATCAATGTCGTGGAGAGTTTATTAAATAAGTCGGTCTGGTCAATATACCTTTGAACATCTCGCTTTTGATAAACTTCTGTATTTCTGTTTATTTTTACCATTTATAACGAAAAATAAGTCAGTTGGATGTAATGACTGCGAAGCTTTTCGGAGGAAATGGTACTTTTTCACGAAAAAACAGCAACACTAGATGCGATGGGCAAAATGTCAAGCCAGCCAACTCCAGTATATGGATTGATTGAAATTTGGTCAATCCAGTGACACGCCGTCCTTTTGTGTTGAACAATTGTCCCAAATCAATTCAAAATGGAGCCGGATGGACAGATGGATTAGCGTCCAGACGCACGCACATTTACTGATGGCAACTATCCAGCCATCGCTAGCGTGCTTTCAAAACGTATTCTAGCCGAAAAGTAGAGTCTAATAGGAGTGTGCCAAGGCACTGCCCTGTGGATTAGTACAAAAAATGCGATTGCTAACGTATGCCCGTATGTAAAACTAATATGTGAAAACAAGAAGTCAATACGGCAAAAAAAGTACCGGTATTAAGAAAGTTATTTCCTTGATTCAATCGTTGTTTGCTGTAAGTATTTATTTCTAATCTACAGTAACTGTCCTCATGCTGAGAACAAGGACGGGTAAAGACACACTTACAATGCCAGCGTTTTTCAAGGATTACACCGTTTACAGAGATCCCGTTGTGTAAATTATATTTTATCCTTGGCATGAACATTATGATTCTTTAAAAAAGAACTCAATTTTTACCCAGTGTCTGCACGTATTTGTCTTGCATATGATTATTATAAATAACTCAAATTTACAACCGATATCGTACTTTCATTGCATTTATTATTATGATATAGTGCAGGAAGAGTTTTGCGGTGTTTTAATGAAACTCTTTCAAATGATAGTATACAACGGCATTGTAGCACAAACTTTGTACACTGTCGATATCCAGTGTATATAACTTCCCCCCCTGTGCTGACACATCTGTAAAATTATAATAATAATAATAATAATAGGAATATTACTGCATGTTAATTATGGCTTGTCGGAATTTAAAAGTCTTTATATATCTCAATATTTGTTAAGTAAGACTTAGTTTTCAATGAGTCGACGGTTTTAGTGCATTACACTTTAATACTTGGCTGTCTTATTTAAATTGTATAAGTAACTTTCTTTAACACATTCGGACTACGCCATTATTTTAACCAAAACATTTCTTCCCTGTCCAACAATGCGTTATAACACCAAATAAGGAAACCACGAGGCAAAGTGGTTCAATCACCAAATTACGTTGGCACTCACAATCCCCTTGGTCCAAATCCCCTCGGTCCAAAAATGGCATTGTAGTCATAATCCCCGTAATGGATTTTACATTTTAATTTCAATAATTTTTTTCAATCATTCGTTATAGTAAAGTTAGACTAGAGACAAATGAAACATTCAGTATTTTTTTTTTATTCAATATATGCTTTTCCACTTTAAAAATTCATGAGGGGGTTATGACCACTATGCCATTTTTGGACCAAGGGGATTTGGACCAAGGGGATTTTTAAGTAGACTCGTGTCTGGCGTGTACGCTTGACTACTGACTTCAATTGGTTAGCTAACTCAACGTATTATTTAGACAAAACTGACTGTGTATTGCAGTCATGTAAAACAAAACTCCTTAACTTTTCAAATTTTGTAAGGTACCAGTGTGCATGCGAGTCATACTTAGGTCTCGGTTAGTTCAGCCAGGGGAAAATCCCAGTGTCGGCTGGGACTCTAAACACTCTAAATAAAAAAGGAATGTTTTCTAAGTTAACTAAGTGTAATAATCGAAAATATTTGGTTCTAGACAAGGTTTAAACCTATCATCAGTTAATGCAATTGATGTCTCGGTTTTGCATTGTGACTGATATACATGTAAAAAGTAAATGACATGTGTAGTTCTTTGAAGTTCCGATTATCCCACGATCATCTTTAATTTTCACTTTGCCAAAGCTGGGACTGGTCACTTCAAACGCATGCTTTAATAGATTGTGAAATTTAAACATTATCGGACGGTGTAATCTTGAAAAATATAACACGGAAATCTGTAAAATACCTTGTTTGTTTTCACTGATTAATGATCTCTGCATTGATTTAAAGTCAGATAAATAAATCTGAAATCAGGAAAGTAACGTCTTATTTGTTATGTCAAATGTTATTAAGAAAAACGACAACAACAACTCTATCAGTAATGATAAATCTGGGTTCTAATATTAGGACCCAGGATAAACTAAGAAACCACAGACGTTCATTTGTATCTATAAACAGTTATTATATCTTTTCTCTTATGGCCAAAACATGCTGTGAGAAGTTTTTCCGATCTTAAAAAAGGACCCTAAATTAGGCCGGCTGGGGCACTCTCACTTTCTTTGCTATAGTTTGTTGTTATATATATGGGAGACACTCAAAATCCCCTTGGTCATAATCCCCTTGGTCCAAAAATGGCATAGTAGTCATAATCCCCTTGATGGATTTTTCATTTTAATTTCAAAATTTTTAATTTTGTTCAATCATTCGCTATATTAAAGTTAAAGTACAGACAAATAAAACATTCAGTAATTTTTTTTTATTCAATATATTCTTTTCCACTCGTAAAATTCATCTAGATATAGTTCTTACTAAATAACAATTAAAATAAAATCATTTTCAGTATCGAGCCTCGCTCTCGGTGCAACGTTACTGATCAGCCGAGTATATAATTATTTCAAACTTGATATCTCTTTCTTCTCTTCTGTTCTTTGGCGAATGTCTCTTTCTTATACTTCGACTGTTTCTGTATGCTGAAAATATTGCGGACCTTCAAATTACCACGCACACATACAAACGATTGCATATATAATGTCCGTAAAAATGAATACTGGTGCGCCTTCGTCAGGACCAGTTTGTTTTTTAATCCGAATTTCCCCTTAAATTCTCATGCCTTATTCATAAATTTCTAATATCACATTTCGTGTCCTCATGAGAAAGAAGCATTTTTTCTTCAACATTTATTTACACCAATATTATGGGGCCTAGGAGCTATCTACTATATGTTTGAATATGTTGACTGCTATAACCATTAATAAATTGATACTTTTTTTAACAGAAGACACGACGATATACAAAAATATTTAAAATTACATAAAAATAACCTCTGTTTTGTGATATATATTTTTCAAGAAAGGGTTAGTGCTATATGGATTATCTTTTACTCTGTGATAGATGTCACCTGCCATGTACAATACACAGTCAGATCCAGCTACATCCTGTGCGATATGGCAGAATTATTGCGATGCTAATTAATTTGACCTCTGCAAGGTGTCAACGGCCATTCAGCCAATCAAAGAACACCAACTGTCCCATGTGACCATAACGTAAGTAAAGAGGCGGAGCGTATGCCTACTGGGTATCTGAAATGTCATGAATATTGATTAGCTCAAAGTCTTATCAGTTTATTGGCCCCGCCTTAATTTATGCTCCAAAAACGTAATAAAACCTTAGATATTTCTTCTTTCATCATTATTGACAAATAATTCGACAAACGTAAACTATTTTATGGACTTATTTACTAGATAATCAAAGAGAACTATATTTCATTTCTGGAGTAGACGTTTTACACTGTAAAAATTTTACGGTAGTGCTATAACTTGAAATAATTTGCATTTTATTGAAGTGTCGTACTAATCACCATAAATAGTGCAAATAGAGACATATATTTTGTCGTGTAATATACTTTTTATTGTGGACTTGTGACAATTAAAGTTAGCAATTATGTCAACCATGGTTATGTGCCCGGATCAGGCTCCGAGTTCAGGGATGTTCCAGCGATACCCGTCACCTCCAGTGAGCTATCCGTTTGGTGGTTTTGGTTACAATGGAACCGGTGCCCAGCATCCACAGGACTTCAGTCAGTTTCAAGTACCCGAGCATGGGGTCCAGCAGGCTTGGTATAGTGCTATGTATGGGAATCGTACCGACGACTGGGCATACGGTCCCGCTGCTTCTGGTGCTATGACAAGCACACCGGCGGGTATGGGCGCGTATTCCTACCGTTCTGCACAGATGGGTGTTGACTACAGCCAACCCCAGGGCCAGGTGACGTCCGACTCCCCGTGCGACACGAGCTCATCTAGTTCCTCGACGGGTTCTCCGTCTAACAAGCAGCTCCGACCCCCGTACGACTGGATGAAGAAAGCCGCCTACCAATCCGCACCGATTTCAGGTATATACACTCACTGTTTTCAATTATGATATATTATTATTATCAACAAGATAATGCACTGCAAAATAATAACGTACATTTAAGTACATATGAGAGCCAGACCGTATATGTATAGTGAGAATAGTCTATGTGAGATCTGTAGTTTTCTAATGTATAATTACTTAGTCTCAGAAGTTATCAGAAGGAATAGAAGTGTGTTGTATCTTTTTGTCAGAAGCCTCTTGATTTAGTTTTAGTCAATTTAAGTTAATAATATACTCATTACGAAATCCTCACACCAACTCTTGCAATGATTGAAAATCTCACATGTTTTCGATTTTTTTTATCTTTTCCGGGAATGTGTATCAAGATGACATTATATATATTTTTTCAATGATTGCCAATGGGTTTATCATATTGTTTCCTTGATATCAGAAAGACAGGTTTCTGATTCGTTTCACACATTATGAATTATCAAATCAAAATCAGTTATAGAACAGTTCATAAACGTTTTTACTCTTATTATGAGTCTAACTATGCACGCGATGCATGACCGTGCATGTCTAGGAATAACACGAGTTTCTAAAGGTTATTACCTAATGCAAGAATTACATTGCAACTTTCTAAATCTTTCATGTTCTTTGATCCGATAAATATATTGAATTAAGCCCGTTTCATGTTAGAGAAAATGTGTGTAGTTTGGATGCGGCTATAATCTCAAAACCAATTACTAAATGCGTAAATAAAGCAATATTAGAAATTTGTCACATTAAAAACAAAAAAGCCAAGTCTGGGACCTGATGTATGTGAATGTACTGTAAATATAAGGAGAGTCTACTGGTACTGATAATCCGTTATACGTTGATCTGATTAAATGTAATATTTGAATTCGTAAGGCCTTTTTACGGTGCTATTATTTGAATTTATATATCTCATATCATTTTATGTATGTTAAGATATGTATATTTCTGTTAATAATAACACAGTCACCGCATTCTATATTTTTATTATGAAATGTCCAATGATAAAAAACCCGTAAGTTGGGTTTCGAACATACCTCGGTCGCGGTTGACATGAATGAAATAGGATGAACTAAATAGACCTTTTACTGTAACAGAAACTTTTATTTAACTTTTTTTTTAGATTTAAACTAAGAAATTTCAATTTCCTGTCGCCATTTCTTCTATAAGTTAGCTCATCTTATACTATCTTATTTATATAGACTTATGCAAGATTAGCTCAAACACTTCAAGATCAAAAGTTAATCAAGTCTATAGATACACTACACAAAGCAGTAATTTATTTTCTATCTACGTTTCAATCAGACCAAAAATTACCGCTCCGTAACTGACCGATTATACGGATAATACATAAAATTGGATACAAAATTGCGTTAACTTTCACAAAAATTATAAATAGGCCTATCACCTATGGTTAAATGACCACATATGCCTGGGCGAGAAAATTGGTGAAAATTGAATGAGATTGAATAGAAATCGTCCATTGTGTAAACTAAACTTACGCAAGGTAGATATATTAAGGTGTTTCATCGCGGGTACGTGTAAGGTAACTTTCAATTAACTTTAATTGACAATGGTATAATACTTTAATGTCTGACCGACACACGCTTTCCTTTCTTTTGATACCATGGTGCAAAACGTGGGGTATTTTTATTTTGTTCAATTTGAAAAAAAATTCAATGTTAAGTAATTGTAACAGAAGTCTTTCGAATTTTTCAAATGTTTTATTAAAATTAAGATACGTGTGAATTAATTAATTTTCATCGCATCTACCTGGGCATAATTCCTAAAAGCAGTTTTCAGATCAGCAAATAAAAAAACACTTTCCTTTAAGAAGCGTGGAACAGCAGTACATGTACATTGTATATACATTTGCAGAGCAAAACATAGAATTGAAAAATGTTATGATTCAATCTGTTAATTTCCCAATACACTTATATATTGCGATATAATTCCTGCCCAGTGCATATAGGTTAATTTAGGACCCACTTCATGAGCTTGTGCCGTCTTGTCAAGATGAATCAAGCTCACGTGTAATACATGAATTATTAATTTATAATATGGAAAATCACTTGATTCTATTTCGCGGACACCTGTAGCGGACAGAACTAGTGTGTTGTCTTTAATTACAATATTTCCTATTCCTACGACTTTTTCATTTATATATATAATGTTTTCATATACTCTTTAAATATGTATTTTTAAAAAACATTGATAAATTTTGTCAGATAGTACTACTGTTCCGCCGGATATCTGGAAGTCTGTTACAACGTCCTTTGTGCACATCGTTGGTGCTAGATTCATCTGTCAGCTGCTAATTGTTTAACTAATGACTCTAGGATGAAGCGACTTAATCCGTGAAACGGAACCAATTCGAATTCCGCCCAAAAACTCATGGGCACTTTATTCTGGGAGTGTAGTGTCAGAAAATGTAGGAAATTCAAACAAGTACATGTACATTAAACTTTAAAATAGCAGAAACAACAACAAACAACATCGCATTGATTTCTATTTCTGTATATATTTTAAAGAGCTAAGATAAAAAGTAGTTTTGAGACTGAAGCTGCAATTTGTCTCTATGGGGTTTTTCGTGATTTAAACGTTTTCATTGGTAAATAACTATTGAAAGAGTAAATGTTTTTAATTGCTGACTTTTAATTTCTCAGCACATTTGCATCAATAATGACACCATACCGGACAAACAGATATTGTTCCTGCTGCGAGCTGCTTTACTCCTGTAGAGACCACCTTAGCCCCAGACGTTAGCGGTAACTTTGATATATGATGGTCGACCCCTAGGGTTTCAAGTACCCTTACCAATAATGACCATAACGGTTTGAATAATGGGAGTCTGTTTCTTGTAGCGGAACACGTGGTTTACGCGTTTGAAGATTTCTGTATCATGGTTATTATTCTGATATTAGATAATTGATGATGACGTCATATATCGTCTTTTATAATATGTACTAATTATATATCACAGAACCCAGCCATTTTCAGTAATTCACACGTGATTAAGAAGCTGCAATGACTTAACGGTGTTTTTTCCTTCAGCCCAATACTTGGAGCTGATTTAAATTACTTTTTTTTTTAATTCAAACCGATTTCAATTCTTTACAAAAAGTAAGTCGAAAGTTTTATTTTCGAACTTCTCTAGTCTCCTTACTATGAAATAACCTGTTGTGAATGAGTAGTCCCAGAAGAAATGTAATTAGAATATGATAATTGTTGTGCACAATCCTTACATGCTGTTTCCATGCATTTGGACATATTGACGCGTTTTTTTCCTCCAATCTGATATTTTCTGTTCAAAAAGTAAATAAACAAAAATGATAACTTAAGTAAATCTGTGATAAAAGGCCTTCGCACAAAGTACCTTAAAGAACATTGACTTTAAAAGATTTAATTAAATAGAATTATCTTTTTGAAGTGCGATTCTGTAGCTTTGAAACGTGTTAGATAGAACCGGGAATGGTGATACCATCACGCGATTATTCGATTTGAAAAAGTAATGCTCAATTTGATTTTTAACACAGCCTGATATTGTACGATATCAAACTATATGTTTTTTTGTTTTTGATCTTTTTAAATATGATTTATCAAACTTAAACGGATTTTCAAACATTTCTTTTAATATTTTGTCGTTTTCTGTGGGCAGACGATAAAAATTCCACCAGATTGTGCAAGGATTTACCAAGGTATCGTTAACTACTGGTTGCTATGAAATAGAAAGGAGCAAAGTAAATACACGTATGATACTACGTCGTGAAATAGATCCTAATTTGCTATTAAGAGGATCGAACTCGATTGCCTATCAATAAAATGAGATAATAACTCAGAAAAACAAATAAATAGCAAATTCTGTCAGGAAAATTAATACAAGTTCAACTGAACAATATCTTTAAATTGCCGAAAGATCTTTAACTGTTTCTATATTTTTTCCTGTTTACTAATATCGCTTATATTTATAAGTGCTTTCGTTTATAAGTGAGAGTAAATACTAAAAGAGCGAATTTCTGAATGATTGATAACTTCCGGTCAGGTAACCTAGCGGTTCATTATGTGATGTTGCTCTCCGTGGTCGGTGAATGAACAAGTAAATGAGGTAGTTACGTGAAAAAGGATTGTCCGGTTACTGCCACAAAATTGTAGCACAATGGAAAACACAAATCGAACATAGATGAAAGAAATGATCAAAGTACCAATGTAAGTGATTTTACGTGGGTGTTCTAAAACTGAATCTTTAAGCAAAAATTCAACTTTTTTTTGTAACGGTATCTTATCGCGGAAGAGTTTCTACAGTTAACATGATGTAAACATGACAAAATACTCGTTACTCCTGAATTTCATCCATATTATCAAACTTCGTGAAAGTGGTCTCTGAATATGGTAGAAAACAAAAACAAAAATATTTTCATTTTCGCAAAACAATCTTTCCCGTAACAATGAAGACGCTAGATAATATTTTCATTTCTTCACAAAAGTGACAGGTCGGCGCGTGACCAAGGGACACCAATAACAATGACTGTCCGATTCTCATTTACACCTTCATTTTACTTACATAATTTAGCATTACCAACGGTCTATTGAGAGCAATAAATAGCCTGCAAAGATTGAAAGAGAGTACGCTAACTTGAAAGAAATACCACTTTACGTGTAATGCTATAATTCTTTTATGTATCAGTTATGCCTGTTGTAAGATTAACACGTGCATGTGAAGCTTAGGTCTGCAGAAATAGACAATCAACAATCTGGAATACCAAACGTAATTTTGCAGTGTGGACAAATAGCTCCCAAAAGTTGAGCGAACAGGTGAATGAAAGAATGAATGAATGAAAACTAAATTTTTAATAGAACAGTTGCTGTTTATAAAGCAGTCCATGTTTAGACAGGAATCTGTTGGAAATTTTAAAACACTCGGAGAAATTGGAAGTTTTTTGCCCGCAACTAGTCTTATACGCAATAGTTGACACTTTGTTATTAAGGGTCTTTGATCTTTATGACTTTAAATTACCCATTTATGGGACTACTATATACCAAGTATGAGAACCTGAAGCCATCTTTTACCCTTTTCGTCAAAACGCTGCATAATTTATGAAAACAAATCACTCGACATTACGTGAATGATCATGTAGAAAATAATGTAATCACGTGAAACATTTTGATTGTTTTACAACATTTATTATAATCACCTGATGATTTATTATTTATGTGTGAAAATGGACATGGACACTGAGTTCTGGGGGAAACATGTCCAGTTCTGGGGGAAACATGTCGTCTTCTGGGGGAAACATGTCCAGTTCTGGGGGAAACATGTCCAGTTCTAGGGGAAACATGTCCAGTTCTGGGGGAAACAGTGGTCGCAGGGCGGGATGTCAGGAGGTTAACAGTCACCTAAATATACATCTCATTAAAAGAACAAACAAAAAAAGTTATGCTGACTCGATTTCAGGAGCGCTAAGCGCTGTACACAAACAATTATCCTGCGTAAATTATTATAAAACTAAAATATAAATTATGATAATATAATCCATGCCTATACAGCATATGAAAAAGGCGCCATGATAATATGATAACATTTGTCCATTGCTACCTTTCTTTTAGAGTAACGACAACAAAATAATTTACTAGTGTACCGAAAAAAATGTAGTTGCCTCTAAACATTTCAGGCAGCTGTGTTCACATTCTTCCAAACAAACAGGTTGGCCAAAGTTTTGATATGGGTTTTTATATTTAACTATTTTTTAATTAAACTTTTTGTTTTTTTGAAATAATGTTAATTGTTTATTTTCAGGCAAGACACGCACCAAAGACAAGTACCGGGTTGTGTACAGTGACCACCAGAGACTCGAACTTGAGAAAGAATTCCACTACAGTCGCTACATCACCATCAGACGCAAGGCCGAGCTTGCTCAGACCCTTCAACTTTCTGAGAGACAGGTAGGTTAAAAACCCGACTTCCGCTCTAAATAGCTGTTTGCATCAAACAAACCACAGATTCTAGCAAAACGTATCAGCTACGTGTTCATATTCTGACAGTACAAGACAATGTATATCAAATCCTTCTTGTCAGCCAACTATTTTGGTAATAATTTAACGTGACCGATATAGGTTAATTTGAAGAAGTTATTTTTTGATTTTATTCAACAAGTATATACCTGTTCACTATTCACCCGAATACCTGACAGAATTTTGCCAGAGTCGGTAAAAGTCACTGAATTAAATATTACATTGTCATACATTCGCCTTAGGCAAGGATAAAAGGAGATGTTTTAAAGTTAAAAGATAGCTTGATAAGACTTGATTTTAAATTAAAAGTATTTAACAGTTTAGATACATGCTGCTCACAACCGAACCTTATGCAGTTGACACACTGGCAGCCACTCTTTCTGTTCTTTCGAAATAACAAAATTACAATATCTAAAGATAAAGAAGAAGGAGTTCGTGTCAGGGTTTTTAGTTAGTGAAATTTGATATAAAACATATTTAACTGAAGCACGTGCAATGTATTAAATTTTCTGTTTCATTTTTTTCAGGTTAAGATCTGGTTCCAGAACCGCCGCGCCAAGGAGAGAAAACAGAACAAGAAACGTGAAGAGAACCAGCTCATCAAGGTGGCATCTGAACTCGGTGACCTTTCCGACGAGAACAAACAACATCTCCAGCAACACATGAATATGCAGATGACCCCACATGCTCAGCATCATATCCAAGTGACGTCACCATCTCCAAAGCCTGTGCACTCCCAGAATCCGTACCAGTATCAGCACCAAGGTCACGTTACCCACATGTCTCCAGATGGCGCTCTTTCACCACAGAATCACATGACCCACAGCCAGTATTCGTCACCGAACCAGCTCACTCTCCCCATCTCTCCCGGAAATGACGCCATGACAACACCAACTTCCGGTACAATGTCTCCAGTTACAGTTAAAACAGACTTAGATGCTAGTGATAACACTGTCTCCTAGATGTGAAAGTGACATTTTGTGTGTTCTGTATATAGACTTCACTTGGACAATCATAAAGAAAGAAATCATGGTGTATTTATTCATTATTGTGTAATTAGTGTATATAAACTTATAAATCTGTAACCATGGTAACTGGCTTACATTACACTAAATGTGTGGTCACACTCTAATGAGTTAAATTCGGATGTATGGTTATGTACACTAGAACATGAATTCACCGTGGCAAATATTTTTAAAGGAAATATATGTAACATGTAAAAGTGTTTTACTTTTTATTTAATATCTGAGTTTCTATTTCCGTTTTCAATAGAAGTTTTCAGAATCACAATGTATTTCAATCAGGCAAAAAGAATTCAAATCTTGCACAATTTCAGATTATTATTGTTTGTTTCCGTCATACTTTATTTGTTAATGTCCTACATTGACCCATATAAGCCGATGATAAATAAGTCACAGAGAATCAATTTATCAAAAGTCTTCAATTTATAACATCATAATTAAGTTTGATTTTTCAAGTTTCAACTTTCGATTTTCGATAGAAACTTGTACAATGATATCAGACAGGTTTTAAAACAATCATTAAGTGGTCCCTTTTCCGTCCTGTGTTTTTAACTTTTCTTTTAAAGTTAATCTCGTTTGTCTCTCTTTTGAAAATTTCCGTAATAATCCTTTATTATTTCGCAAATTGTATATTCATACGGGTGGCAGCGAGGTTGTGTCTTTCCTACAAATTCTGCATTTCAAATCTATTAAGAAAATGTTTGCATTTGCATTTTTCGCTAATAAATTTGAACATCAGTAACAGTAGGGAAGCACTCAGACTCTAACGGAAAATTGTTAAGGCATAGGCATACTTTTACTAAATTGCTATTTTCTATAGCGCGTGGGACCTGGTGGTGTAGTTATGAACAGTCTGAAAATGACACATTCGGAAAACAGGAAAACACAGTCAGTGACTTATGTATGATAGCTAAGTAGTACATGTATTTCTTTATACGATCGGTCACTCTGAAGTTGTTAGGTTTAATGTTGTGAATCTGTTACATAATTAGAACATCCAGATAAAGAACTATTGCTGACTAACTCTAGAAACTATTAAAGGTGTTTTAAAATGAAGTGAAATTGATAAAAAAGGTTCCCCACCCATATTACATGATATACTGATCGTCACATCAATTGTAATTATGTAACACAGATGTATATACCATATTGTAAATAATGTCATTTATTGTGATCACTTGAAGAAAATACTTTCCTGTTAGAAGGAAAAAGATTAAATTAATGTTGCAAAAAAATGCGTTTTTGTCGATTTCTATTCCCCTTTTCAAGGAAGCAAGGACGGTTTTCGTAGTTGGTAAGCAAACAAGATATGCCGACCCCTGGGTGTCACGATTTTATCCTTATGCTTCTGACTGCAAGTGACTGTTCCAGTATGATTCAAACAGTAATACTAGCTGAAAGATACAGGAAACGAAACGTTGAATTAGGCCTGCTATTTTCATGCCTATATCTGGTCCCGTGCTTATAAAAAAGTTCTATAAGCATGACATTTCAGGCTTTGAGTTCATAAAATTTCCTTGCATGTTAATATTAAAAGCCAGGCCTGAAAATAATTCACCAATAGGGGGCCTTGAGATTTTATTATCTCCCTGCAAAAATCCTATCTGCTGTGACAATATCTCTAAATCTGATAGTAAATATAACTGGCCTTCAACTGTTCACTCGGTGGTGCAGTGGTTGTGATCCACAGGACGAGGGGTTGGATCGCTGATCCTAAAAGCGGATCAAAGCCAGACCTAACGCAACAAGTACAACTATAAGGTTCCTATGAGAGCAAAATAATCATTCTGTCCGCTCTCTTGACACTTTTTTCAAATTGGAGAAATGACAGGGAAAAAATGGATCATCTCTTTATGATTCTTTTAGACTACAATTACTAAGACAGAGCAAACGTAATATAAAGGCGTTTGCCCCACCCCCTCCCCCAACCAGAAAAAAAACCACATAAGTCGAGTAAGGACTAAAGGGAATTAAATAGTTTGACCCCTGTTAATTTTTCTGTTCCTTATTTGTGTTTGAATAAGAGATGTTAAGATTTCCTCTTTCAACATAGGATAAAGGCACCTGTTTCTACTATGATAGGACACCAATCATTCCAAATTATAATGCCTGCTGAACTACGGGTTGCGTCCGTTTGATCCATTCGTTTCCGATGAAAAATAATACTTGCAACTTATGAAAATAAAAAGACTGTCAAAATTATTGTCTTAACATTTCTAATATTGCTACAATTTAACTTTTTAAGGAAAGAATTTAATCATACATGTTGCTACACGGTTAGTGAGTTCTGCAACTTCGTGTGACGACTGGCCTGGGACTAGCCTGTGAAGGCACAACAAATGACATTTATTATAAAATAAATGAGAAGCACCAAGACGGCGTGAGCCTTGTTCAACGGTGTATTCAAGTGTGCGCAATTCAACAATTTCAGTCAAATATGGGTTTTGCGGAATGGTGTATAAATGTGGTGACTGAATATAAATGTGGTGACTGAATATAATTGAAGGAAAAATAATAATACATGTTACAACACAAACTGGACGAAAGTAAAGTATGGGGGACGGGACATGACAATATAAAAAGCATGTACAAATATAAGTGAAAACGACAGTGCGACACTTTAATTTCATTTTTTTTGCATCCGTTTAAGGGGATCCTCTGGTGCAAATCAGTATGACAAGACATTTTACTAGCCCTGTTTTTTTATAGAGATTAAAGTGATATACCCTTCAAAGTGACCATGATAATTTTAAGAAAGTTATTAACCACTGGCTTATACTATACTTGAAAAATGAACATTGCAAAAATTACAACCTTATTATACGAATCAGTATCACAGTTTTATTCCCATTGAATATAACGAAAATCAGTGAAAAACTTTTTTGACTATCCTAGTCAAATACTGAAAATCCACCCATTTTTTTAAATTCAATTAAAATCATATTATTCAATTTCGTATCTCTCAATAAGAGAAATGAATTGGCGTAACTCGTTATTTACATGTTTTCAAAGCATTTACTATGCTTGCCAATAACTCAATATGGAAATTTTGAAGGGTAATATAATTAAACATATTGCGAGTTAGTTTCTGCAATAATAATGATGGGTCGGTGATTTAACCTTTTTCGCAATATTAATCCTTATTGATACACAATCAACGCGAGGCGCTAACTTCAGCATTATAGCTGAAATCGGGTGTCTGTTTTGCAGAACAGGTATCAATTTTCCATATTTTCTAATGTAATATGTCATACTTTAGAATGAAAAATTAGAGATTGTGGTATTTTTGTCATCACCTGATTAAATATTACGTTCCTTATTATATCTCCAATTGTCTTTTTTTCTCATTTTTCGATAAATCATCTTTTTTCATGATAAAGCAATGACAAGGTTTTTGAGATATTTTGCCTATAGCATAAGCAAGACCTTTGTTTTAAAATGCAAAAACAAAAACTGGGGACTAGTGTGTATATGAGAAAGTAATTCAATAAAAAATGACAAAAATGTGTTTTATTTAGATAAAACAAATATGTCAATTTTAGTCACAAAATGTGAAGTCAAAAATTTTATTTTCAAAGATATTCAATCTTTTGGCACTACGATATTCCTATTGTGGTTTAGATTTCCCAGTTTTTTTTTAAATATAACAAATGTAAAATCCCAAAAACTCACATGAGCATAGGCACCCTTTCAGGCTTCCTTTGAAACACCCAAATTGTTTTGCAATGTTACAATATGAGTATACACGGCAGTTGAAAAACGAACTGTGAACCATACACACCCTGCATAATTTTCTTGCAGGTTTTCCCTCACTCAAAATTAAGTTTCCAGTTTCAAGTTTATCAATATTAAGCATACAGTTCGTAAATTATAAATATGCAAAACATGAGGCAGATAAATATATAACTTATACATTTTTCACTCACAGTGACTCAATTAGGCAGCATGTTTGTTAACCTATTTATCACACGAAGAGTTGATTGAGCTGAATCCCATAACCCAGTCCGGCTGCGTTCTTTTCAAGGAGTTTATGTTATGATAGAAAGCATGTAGTGACTGAAGGACATGGTCAGGATCATAGACAGTCAAGAGTCGTGACCTGCTCAATGGTTACCACACGTGAAATTTATAACATGAATCGACCAAACAACGTGTGTTGTAGCTACCACAGGGTGCCTATGATCAGGGTTTCTATCTAAGCGAAATGACCTTTCATTCTTGGAATATAAAACGCACAGGCACTAGTAACGAAACATTAAACGTCAATGACGTCCTATATGTACATAACGGCGAGTCTCCAGAAAAACTTAAAAGAAAACGTGGTCACTGTCTCATAGCCTCGCCACCAGGCTAGATGATAAATATATTTCATTAAAACTCCGAACAAAATACTTCAGCCTTTTTTCTAACAGGTTTTCGATCGTCTTACATTTTGGGCAGCAAAAATGAGTTAATTGAGTAAGAAATAGTAAATGTAAGGACTGAATGCCAGTCTAACTGTCTCACAAACTCTTAAAATTCCCGAGGGTGACTTTTTTTAGTTAGATAGATAGATTTATTCGTGCAAATATATCATAGAGTATTAACCATAGCACATAATGATCAATTCACACGTCACAGATTGTGACATGTAAAGATTTATGACATATATAAAAGACAGGATAACCTATTAAAACCTTACCGGGCTTATTTCCGACAGGGTCCTTAAACAACGTCATAGCAGACTACTGAAAAAAAAACTATTATACCCATTTTCAGAAAATACAAACATATGATGTGAACATTTGACATCTAAATATTATCACGGTAAAACATTTTATTACAAAAACACTTGAAAATTTAAAAATAGATACTACTGGAATCCTCAGCCGACTTAATCATAAGCATCTGATGGAACCTGACTAAAGTGCACGATATTCCTGAAATCGTAGAGTTTTAGGGAAAATGATTTTGATCAGATTGACATTAGATGTTTCGTTACTTCTTATTTTAAAAACAGACTTATTCTTCATATTCTGGATATTCTGTTGTAACTATTCAAGTCTAAAATACTATTACAATAAAGAGTTGGAAGTTGTAAAACAATTTACATCTGGAATATACTATATTTATATATTTTTCTTTAAGGTACTAAGAGTATTTATCATAAAATATCACATGGACACGATTGAGTCTAAGTAGCTTACACATATTTTCAATATTAAGAAAACGAAGATAACTGAAATGTGATACAGGCAGATATTTTCTACATTCAGACTTAGAATACATGTTCAGTACATGAATTGAACTTGCATACTTATGATTATAGAATTGAGAGTCTTTAAAATTGTTACCGTTATAATTGTAAATATTTGCTTACTGTAATTGAAACAACAGTGTGATGTTTTTATGCATTTGTATGCCACATGCGTCTCAGACATTCTGGATCGCAAAAAAAATCTATCTATCTACATTCATGATTTAAAATATAACTGTGCAATTTGCAATTCGCATATTAATTCTTCGGTGAGCCCACAATACCAAGATGAACTGGCATAGTCAAAACTGATCTGGACAAAGTTCTTAAAGTTTCATTTATAAAAGCCTTTAGCCTATACAAAAACTTTTATTTCGAACTGAGCTTTTTAACAATATTGCTAACAATATTGGATGCTTAAAGGTAGTTATCAAATATAGCACCCAAGTATTTTACAGAGACCTTTTATTGAATGACCAGTACAAATAAACGAAAAATCAGAAATTTTACTTCGCTTTCGTTTAGAGTTGCAGTTGTACGAGTTAGACGCCCGTTCCTACCATATTTTGGTCATTTTTACCGGCGGGCAGTTTACCTAGCCATCTGTCCTGTGAAGAACCAGTACTAGAATCCTATACTTCGTAAGAAACTGCCAACTTTCTCACATAAAGAGTATTATGACAGGTTACAGTGATTTTAAGTCATCGACTCTATTTCATTTAGAGCCAGATACTATACATGTATATATACTTCCCTAAATGAAGAGAAACTTTATTATCTATCAGCCATTTACTACAACTTTCAAGTTCATGACCCAAAATACTGCTGATCATATCAGGGCTCCTAAGAGGAGATCCAGCCTGACCATCCATGTATATAGGCTTTTACCTGTTTGATCTCTTAAGTAATCAGACAAATGTACATGACAGAGACAGTGGAATAATTCCACCTGAAGCCACTATGAAGTTCATATAATAATCCATGTTTGACTAAGAAAGGTTACTACTGACTGTATGCTGCTCTTTCGAGTATTTTTGAAACCATTAGCAAAATGCTTACAGGCCATTCTATAATTGGAAACATCAGATCTATCATTTTTAAGTCTTTAGGTCCAGTATTACTAACTATCAGAAACTTACATGTACTTTAAGTAAGACGCTGCATCTCTCAAAAATCTGGCAGGAATATTATCTAGATCTGACAAAACCGGTTTAAATTAAAACCGGTAGCGTTCATTTTTTTCAGTTAATGTTTATTGATTATTTTGTGTTTATACTAATTGTTTTATTTTCGACTGCGAA
>JAFMSR010002031.1:0-24975 GCA_022818135.1 Saxidomus purpurata | reverse complement strand
ATCATATTGCTAAATGCCTTTTATATATAAGACCAGGACATAAAGAGTTTATGTAGCTTTATTTTATTCAACTTCTTCTACCTCTTTATGTGTACTTCCTAACGGCAATTATGACGGTTGATTGAAAATAGTTTTTCTTGTTTAATGCGTCAATCTGATATATCATTTCAACATTTATAGTTCACTTAAATTTCATTTTCTTTAATTTGGAAAAACATCTTTGTCTAGATTTGAAATGTACTTTTTCTTATGCTGAGAAAATCAAGATCATTGTCTATTACCAAAAGCAAATGCCACTAAAGCTTTCAGTTTTTTTTTGGGGGGGGGGGGGGTAACTAAAGAATATCCTGCGTCTTAGAAACATCAGGTATCTCAAAGAAAAGCTAAAACTTAAACGTTGCACTTTGTATTGTACTGAACGTTAAAAGAAAATTAAGTGAATAGGAACGTTCAGACAAAAAGCAATCCATTGGACATTTAAAACAAGGAGATGTCTGTCTCGTTTAACATAAATACACCTGGGCTATGAATTTGACAATTATTTGAATCTAATAAACAAGAATATATATGTATCAGTGATTTCCTTTAAAGATTAATTCATACCACAAGCTATCTATATAAAGTATATAAAGTACAAAAATCACCTGTTTAATATAACCGGATATGTAATTGTTATCGACATAGTACCTAATTACGTGTGTACATGTAACAGCCAATGAGTGTTTCTTTTGATTAATAACTCTAATTACTCTATCCTTTCATTTATGCTGTATTGATAGTTTTAAACTAATTCTGATTTGATTGATAAACTTGTTTGATATCATAAATATAAATACCCTATTTCAAGCTATATTCAGCGTAAACACTTATGTATGAAGTTTAAACTTATACATTCTATTTGATCAAAACGTTTCTTGAGAACTAACCATTTTTCTATGTAAACAATTTTAGTTACTACTTGGTACATATACCTGATGACAGAAGAATGGTTTTTTAAGCGAAATTCCCTCCATGTGTTTTCGAAGATAGCTGGCACTTGTCGGGCCTTCAGCAAAATATGTATATAAAGTAGGTCTTGCATAACGTTGTTCAGCTTTTTCAAAAGGCTTTTTTGTCAACTTCTGTTTTCCGTCTTGAATATACATAATATACCTATCAAGATAGGCTTCAAACTTATACGACTTATTTCCAAGTCGTACAATCCAATTTTCACTGACACATTTTCGGAGAACAGGAATAGTGACGGATGGATCTATTCCATGTGCCATATCGACCTTCTTCCACAAACGTACAATAAAGGATGTAACATTATCTGTGGTAATAGTTTCATTGATTGATTCCTCCGGATGATCTGTTGACACATATACTTCAGCGGCAGTAAGTATAACTTGCCGACATGGACTTTTTAACCACCGAAAAGGATTTAACTTTTCAGGAGTTTTAGGGGCTGGCAGTTCTGAAACCGGAAGTGAGATTCCTTGTTTTGGCATAAGTTTGACCTGCATGACAATTAACGGCGTATACCATCTCAACGCAAAATGCACGCAACCCTCTGGCGTCTTTGTCATACCTTCTGGACAATATATCCGCAGGCATGTGTTCTATAAAAGAGAAAAAAAGACTTGTTATAAAGAATACCATAACTTAGAGATCCATTTTTTTAGGTTTTGCCTTTTCAAAAAAGAAAGCAAGTTTTCCAATTATCATCAAACAATCTTCGTAATTTTCCGGAAATATATCAAAACGAGTCTGAATAGTATAAATAGTACTGTAAATAGATTGTGTATGAGGTTGTCATGCTTATTTTGAATTATTTTATTTGGAAATTCGTGACTTCGATGAAATGCGACGTGTATCCGTCCGTTTACAAAACCTTGATAGACATTAAATTAGCACAAAAAGACCACCCATGTCAATCTAAGGAAATACAAAATCATTCACTTGTTTCTCTGCAGCAGTATTTCAAAAAGGAATACTCCACGGCTATCATAGTTTTAGAAGCCAGTTTCAAAACATGAAACAGTTTGGTAAGAATCACGTAGTTTTGCATCATTAAGACTCTGACATTTTACAAAACAAAATATGAATTGTAGCAACATTATCTTATCTTATCATGCGGGGAAAGTTTTGAACTCGGAAGAAAGCTGGCGCTGAGGAAGTGTGCAGTGGGCATGATATGTTCCTTTCGCAGCAGGATGTTTAGAAAATTGTTTTCAGTTTATAGATATTTCCTCAGCTGCCATTGAACAGCGTTGACTTTTTAAAAAATGGCCCGATTTCTGGGGGTAAACCCGCGATCTACTTTAATTTCATAAGAAATATGAAAAGAAAAATATCATTTTTTATTACAAACCCAGAATTACAACGCGTTACAGTTGGCTTTGCCCCTACGCTATTTTAGCAATCAATAAAGTTACACTCTAACGTCACACAAAGCCGAGTTTGAAACTATTAATAGAGCATGTATATCGGTTAACTCCTCCCCATCCGTTTTGTCAATGACAAGGCCAAATAGGGGCGCATGCGTTCAGTCTTTATTTGATTCTGACGTCACGTTCCGCCTAAACCGCATTCAAGGTCTGCTCTCATTTGATCAGAAAAACGTGGAAAGAAAAGATTAAAGTCATGACAGAATCAGTATCGGATATTCATAGACTTAGATATTGAAGTGCCATAATCACTAATTAATGGAACTTTCCCCAAACTTTATGAAATGGACTATTGAAGTTTTATTGCGTACCTCAATGAGTAGCCTAACTAATTGTACGCAAGAGCTTTTTGCTATACACGATGGCCGCCCTTCGCAAAGGCAGGCTAGATGTACTGTCAGTTTGTAAAATGGGTCTGTCTTGCAGTCGAAATATTGAGGCTACTCAAAGGTTTTCCCAATACTGCGATCTCGGTCGGGTAAAACAGGACTTTCGTCATTATTTAATCGTTTTCCCCTTTACATTTCGGCTTGCCTGTGGACAACCGGGACAGAAAAATCCGCTTGTCCGACAGCAGAATGCCCCGTGTCAGACAAATTGGTCATAGGAATATGTGTTTAATATTGATAATTTCGTAAATTTAGTTGTTTTCGTTGACATTTTGTTTGATTCCCTTTGCTTCCCCAAACAAAATTGACAAGGAGATTTGAGAAACGCATTCAGTTATGAAAAAGCATCACAATATATTTTTGTTCACCAGACGTCATTATAAGCTAACGGTGGGTACACCAATATGTCGTTGGTTTTAAATTGGACCTCCTTTGTAATATGCGTAGCGAAGCTAGTATGAAAATCTACACTTACACGTATATTGTATATTAAATGCAATGTTACCTTAGTTGTTGTGATTAAAAGAGATCTCTTTTAAAGGAGTATTAATCAACATTTTAAATAAAACTGTTGCAGTAGATCTATATAATTGCGGGCCGCTCTAGCGGCCCGCTATATTTAATACGTGGTGAGTAAAAGGTGCATGGAGACTTTAGCACTAGATCGAATATATGCGTCTCTCTTCATTGAAAAATTGAGGTACTTTTGAGATGAAAACTGTAGACACAGTCAATTTTTTTGGAAAGGTAAGAGTTGTCGTTTGTTATTGAGTTGTCGTTTGTTTGATCACAACTAGTCAGACCGGAGAGGATCTAAAAGGCAACTAGTCAGGCCGAATAATTTAAAGTCTTTTACCCGATATTTCCGTGTAAGCCGCAAGAGTATTGTTTTTTTACATAAACTATCTATACATCGTAATACATTATGGAACCACTAGATACTTTTGAATTTTGAATAACAAAACTCGGAATTCAACATAAAAAACAACGAATTTTAACTTGCTAACGCCTCTATCATCAAAAGTGAAATACCTTTAAATCGTCCGTTTTATTATATGCGTCTGAAACTAGTCTAAAATACGCGTTTAGGTATAAAACTGAAACGTATCAGCAAATTAACTTTACAGAGGCACTGATAGATGTCTTTTTGAAATATGACAACATATTTTTATGCTTTAAACACGTTGTAATTGTTGTATTTTATGTAAATGCGTGGTTCGAAAGGGTACGAAAATGTCTGCATATTTCCGAAGTCAGTTCGTACCTAGGTACGAATAACTGTAAGAAATCACATAGATCTACATGTCTTAAATACGATTTATAAATGTAGACAGAAATGCCATAATATAAAGGGAAAATCATATTCATTTGCCTAGACCATGCTGTCATTTACAAAGAACAGATATTGACTCAATATATAAATACAAATAAAAGTTATTGTATTGTAACTAAAACTTTCAAACTTTACCATGATTCTTTTGCTGCACTTAATTTTGGCGGATACATTCATTCATACATTAATGTTATTGTATCATAATTATCATTATCATTATCATTATTATTATTATTATTATTATTATTATTAATATACAAAATACTACTAGAGTCTTATGTTAAGTATGAAAGATAATAGCCTGCTATTTAAACATTCAGTTGTTGTTTTAGACAAGTTATGACATTTTAATACAGCATGGTAGAGAGGCTCGTAATGACTAGGGGTGGGCAATAATAGACCCGGTACATTGCAATTCGCAGTATTTTGGAGTAAATAAAAAACTGCAATTCCTCCGCATTTATTACATGTAACTTGAATTTGATCTAATGCTTTGTTGTTGGTTTCCAAATAATAAATTTTTAGCGCATACGTATATTTCGGAATTCACGCGTGATGAATAGCCATTGAATTCAATATCAGACCCTGGTGATAGTGACTGATTAAAAATTTTATAATATCTATTTATCTAATAAGATTAATGAAAAATATCTGAGTATAATAATACAAATGTAAATCTTTTTTTTAAAAACAAAGTTAAAACTTGCTGTAATTTTGTTCCGTGAAAATTAAGACATACCAGGAACGACCTATAGAGGACATACTGTATAAATATTATTCGATAACAGTAAGGTTTCGATACTAGATGTCGTGTCAGGTTTTGCATGTTCAACCAGAACTGGTTTCCTTGAGTTATTTTGGGGCCATGCCTCAACATCAACCATCACCTATTTCCAAAATATTTACATGCCAGTTTTGTTTGTGGGCCCGCTGTGATACTTTGTATCACAGGTTTTCTTGTTTAACTTCCCTCCAAGTCACTCCAACATACGTGGAGAAACCTTATTAAATACTGATTGCCACTTTCATTAAAATACATTAAGTGAAGATCGTTCAGCAGTTTACCATGCGGGTTTTTTGGCGGAGCAATTGAGGACGTGAGAAAGAAGCTGAACGCATTCACACCTATATGTCATTGAATGGGGAGGAGTTAACCTATAGACTAGCTCTAGTAATAGTTTCAAAATCGCGCTTTGTGTGACGTAAGATTATAACTGTATTGATTGCCAAGATAGCATACGGGCAAACCCAACTGCAACGCGTTGTAAAACAATTCAGAAGATAAATATTGTCAGGAGTAAAAAGCAATTTGGATTTACGAGAATACCCAGCACTCTAGAATACTATTGATCGAGTCACTGTCGGCAATAGTAGGTATATACATTATTTGTGTAAATTTATGTTTGTTATTTATAACGCAAAGCTGAGTGACTATCCATGTCGCAAGAACATGTTGGCCGTTCATAGTTTCCAGAACTTTTACTCCCCATTTCTATAATTATTGCATTACTTGCACTAAATTGTTTTAAAGAATCATTTTCATAATTAATTTTATTTCGTTGTTTTCAAGCGTGAACTGCGATATAAAAACAGAGCTCAACTTTTTACAGTGAAATCATGTGCGTTTATCAGTAAACCGTATACCTCCAAGGAGCTGAGTAATCGCGGTGCCGGGTTTAAAACGTTGATGACGTTATATACACAACATAAAGCACGGACAACGTCCCACGTAATTTTAAGCATCACGTTTATATATGCTTCAAGCATTAAAAAAAAGAATAACCGTTTAATGAAAAGTTAACATATATTGTAATATGGAACACATATACCGACAATATAACACGTGCGAACGTTCTTAATTGTGTTAATATACGCGGGGTAATTTTCAAAAGCTGAAAATCGTTCCCTAGGTACATGTTTGTATATCTAAGTTCTCACATGTTTAACAAAGCATCTCAAAGCATTATATGTTATTTGGTTTTTTGACGTGGTATATGGGGATATATTACCCGCCTAGATTAATATTAATCGAGCCGTTAGGCTAACACTTTTAACAATTCTATTACCCTTCCCTTTCTTAAATTTTGAAGGATTCGGTTCACTTTTAATTCATTTAACGGCTGAACGTAAGAAGACCGTCAAAAACCCTTATGATACCCCAATGTCACTTCGTGACGTCACTTAATAACGTCACAAATTAGCACTTACTAATACAAACAGAATATTATAACAGTCGATTGATCTGCGGCATCATATTTTTTGAATTGGCTGTATAGTTCTGGATCACACGAGAGGCGTTATATGAACGTTAATGTGTCGTTAATGGCGTAAAATCAACATAACGCGCTATTTCGTGTCACGTTTTATATGACGTCAATGACGTCACTTGTGTATTTTGTGTACAAACAAACAACAGTAATAAAAAGTAAATGCAAATTGTAACCCATTTATCTGGTTTATTTAATGCGAAAAAGAAATTGTAATCATTTGTCTTCAAATGTAACATAAATAAATAATGTGACGACAATAAACCTAATTTATTTTACTGCAGCAATGTGGATCTATTTTTCAACTTTTAGCGTAGGAATATGATATGAATATGCATTTGTGTACAACTTACACGGTGGACAGATATAAAGATACGGCTAAGTTCATCTGATACGGAAAATTTGATACGGAATGTTGTATTTTACTGCACAAATACAAAGAAAACTCAGATAGACAGTAGTAGGTATATGATAAACTGGTATACTGTACGCGAACACTCTCACGTTTAGCGTGGAGTACAATGACGGGATATGTCAAGTGTATATTACCGGCTTGCCAGTCAATATCAATATCTATTTAGGTGTCATTGACCATTCAAATGGTTGGAAATCTCGTGGAAGGGTAATACAATCCAATATGACCATTTTGAAAGGTAATATAATTTTATCTTGTAGTTACATTTTATGATAAGGCAATAAAGGCATGTAGCATGCATTACCTTAATATTCTCCACGTACCCTACAGGGCAGCTGTGCTTCGATTTCGATATATTAATAGACATTGCCAAGTTATCTAATTTTGAAGCTTCTGAAACTGCATGGTTTAATAATACCGTAAGTGTAGAAAAATTTATCCTCGTTTCCCATGCTTTACAATTACTGATGATCAAATGTCTTGGTACTCCGTTACAAAAAGCGCAAAAAATGTTCTTATACGTAGAAAACATACGACGAAATGGTGCCTTCAAGTCTTCACATAATATTTGCCATTTTTCATTCCCGTCGCAAGTTTCTACATTAACGAAATCTTGATAGCAATGTTTATGCGACCAATCTTCTTCTATGGGAGGAACAAAAACTAGTGTTCCCATTTTGTTTTCTACGTTTTCTTCGATTAAAAATGTTACAGATGGGTCACTTGGCGTAAAGTTAGACAAGAAGAGATAATCCCATTGTTTTATGTGAGCGATGTTCACTTTGTTACATAACGCGCATTCTTTATTTACGTATATTGAATTAGTTTCTAAGCTTGAAACTGGCGAAATAAGGGACTTTCCGAATCCATCTGTAAGCCGACACATATTATCAGACCTATCAGCATTTGCATCCCCACACTTCTTCACCATGTAGAAATGATTCACCGTAGTATCATGTGCAACATGGCTCTTTTGAAAAACGATAGAAGGTTCCATGCAAGCCAGTTTTCCTTTCTCTAGAAGTTTGTATTTGTCAAGATCATCAAAACAACAATCGAGACGTAATCCACATTCCTCGTCACATCCGCAAGATGAGCAACAGGAAACCATGAGATTGTTATTTAGAGTGTCAAAGGCTGTTTCATTACAGATGTTAGAATATGGACACAGCTCATACAGTTCTGCTGGAAGATCCCTACTAAACCCGGTTGTAAACAAGTGTATTAAACATATCCAGCCTTTAATATGAATTTCCATGTTTTCCTCTAACTGTAAAATTAGTAATGTGTAATAAGTGGAGATGTTACTGCAGTACTGAAATTTAGCGCATCTATCTTATATATATTCTGTATAGCGCTTTAACAAAAGGTAAGAGAACAAGACGTGCCTATGTCGCTCACTGAAGTCAAGATAGCATCTCTGCAACTACAAACAAAACTGCACATACAAACATCTGAATGTAAAACAATTCATGTCGGTATAGCCAGTCAATGTACTATTATATGTAAAAACAGTCAAGTGTGTGATTTTAAGAAGATAGCTTATAAAATTTGGGAAATCTCTTAAATTTAGAACTTAGTGTGTAGAAGGAGAAATCTTTCTTTAATTAAAGTCTACTCTCAAGTTTTAACATATATATATGATCTACAACTCGAGAAATATATCTATGCAGTTTAAAGGTATTTCTCTGTCCGGAGAAATCACTGTTTACTCAAACGATATAACTTCAAAAGATGTCATCAGAAATATGTTTCTTAAAATACAGAATATCTCAACGTATGGCGACGTCAGATATTGCAAAATATGCTTACAAATACATAAAATTAAGTATTATATGCCTGTCTCTTTTCAACTCGATCTAAAATGTCATCACAACAAATATTTTGGTTTGTTTTCAGAGAGATTGGTTGTATATTATCTCAAGTGGCCAGGACCTATTCCTTTGATTTGTCGTGATATCCAATTTGCATACTTATTGGGTGCTGTTCGTTGCCGCAAGAATGTATGCATATTTTTATTTGACTCTTTAAAGCATATTTTACTAAATTTTATGACATTTAGGTAGAACATGTGGCCTTAAGGCGAAAAACGGCATATAAACGGACGAAAAACCCAATATGATCACAATAGTTCACTTTAAAAGGATGTGCTCAAGTGAGCTAAAATGCTACCCGTACGCTTATGTTATTATGATTGACAAGATAGACTTATCTGCGTTAAAATAATTGTATTTATTTGCGTAAAGCTTCTATACTAAAAAAGGTTTTCTTTAGAATAGAAAATGTAGAGGATATCATCTGGACATAATACATCGTTATAAACACTATCAATAGCTGTCGTATATTTGTCTGGTTTAACGACATCAACGGAAATGAGTTATGTTTTAATGGCAATTAACGGTACAAACTACTCAAATAGTTGACAGTCAATTGTCAATTTAGTGGAAGTAATTGGTTACTTGACCGTTGTTCAAAAAATTAATAGTTAATTTAATCGCTGCCTCTCCCTTTTTAATAATATTTCTTTGCATTCACTTAACTGTATAAACTTATGTGTCTAGATATGTACAAGCTGTGGTTAATAACATTCTGTCTATTGCTTATTTCAGATTGTCAATCACAGCTGGGGTAATGTTAAATTAGGAAACATAATAAATTAATCAATTACTATTCAGAACACAAAGATGATATAAAGATTAAGTTACATTAGGCATTTTAAAGCTGCTCGCTCTCAGAGTTTGGATGAAAAAATGCTTTTATTATATTCTTATATTTTAGAACGAATAATCAAATAAACAAGTTCCAGTAAAAATTAATGTAAATAATTTCTGTACTTTTGAAATTATACGCCACCAAATTATAAAGCGTTTTTGAAATCCCAAATAACCATTTAGTGTAGTGGTGCAAAAACACCTAGTCCGTCATTATTTGCAACAGATTTTTTCAAATTGCTGTGTTTATTTTCACCTGTATTGTTGATTCAAGCATTAACTTTTACATATTTTGTTTTAACATACCATTTTGGAGAAATTCTTACCAGCTTAAAAACGAGCAGCTTAAAATTCTATATAAAAGCCTATCTTAGCGTCATTAAGTAACACTTACAATGAAAATCGAAAAAATTGTCTCGTTATCAAATATACTTATATATAAATTTAAATGTTCTAAGTAATTTATTGCCGAGTGCAAAACAAGCCGTCACCTGGGATCTGTTTTGTTCTAAGTACCAATTTACAATTTAAGAGAAAGAAGGATTCAAAAATTCAATGAATAACTTTTTATGTTACTGACAGATTTTGACAATTTAAAAACTAACATGTTTGTTTAATCTAAGACTATTGTAAAAGAAGATTTAGCAACATTTTGTTCCAAAACATTACCTAAAGACTGAGAAAGAAATTGGAGGTAGAACGTCCTTTGCATTTGTTTTCACACCGTGTAACGTTACGACTGTAATTCATACCATTTCAGTAATTAGGACAACTTTCGTGCGCTAGATGAACTCCCTATGTGACATTATGAGTCACCAAATCAAGATATATATAACTTGGTTACGTACTACCACACATGGGAAGTTTGGTTAACTCATTACTCCTTACTTTTCCAGCCAGATTAATGTTACAGTCTCCTTGATTCTGCAAACAGATGTAAACAATCAGTCTTAATCCAATGTCTTAATTTGTTTTTTTAATTTCAGAACAGTATCCGCAGTAAAATATGTCTATTTACATTCACTTAAACACGAAAAGCTTCCTAACAACTGACACTATCGATGCAGACGGGATATCGTCTGGTAACAATGATACTGCACAAACATGATACTCTCACCACGTGATTCGATTGGGCATATAGATACTTCCTTTGCATTTTGCTCCGTTTATCAAGTATGTCAGTTTACACAAGTTATCATGTGTGCCTGTTGTGAAAACCATTCTGGTAAATATATTTCATTTACGTTCGGCATTATACTTTCCATAGTTGGACTTGTTTTCGATTGGATACAATTTCAGAGATTCACAAGAATGCATATTTATATGAAACCAACCGGGGGGTAGTCGAAAAATGTAATATTCAGTTACAAATATGTGCTTGGATATTCATGACTTTTGTTATTCTCAAACTACTGATCTCTTTCTATGAAACGACAATGTATTATCGTCGTTTTATCCAAAAAATGTTCGCTTTCAGACGGAATCAACTAGATGTCTCAAATTTAAACTGACTGACGTCACATTGCTCGTACTCAGACTCCTCGTTGCCTTATTTGAATGTGCTGTGTTAGCAACACTCTACATAACATCAAACTACTGTTTGATTCCACAAGGCATTAAAATATTTCCGGATATATCTTCTGACCTTCGAAAAGACTTCCTTGGTGGCCTGTTCGGGGCTGTTGCCGTTGTTGTAAGTCGCACCAGTATAATCAATATAACGAAGTTGTACCAATCTTTGCGGGGATGTCGGAATTGTTGCACAACCCATGCTGAATGTGACTGTTGTAGTGGATTATTGAATACTATTTCTGCATTTTGTTTTATACTATTGATTGTGTTAAATGTGCTCTTTAATTACACATACACAAGCATCTGATTGTTGTGAGGCATTTTAATCAACAAAGTACATGTATGTTTACTTTGACTCCCTTGATCGAACTAGTACATTTATATATTAGGCAATTTGTTCAGAACATAACGTTAGATATGAAAGGCATGTAAATTGAAGACTACTTAAGTAGTTTTATAAGATCGGGGATAGGTGCCCTTTTAGAATCTGCCTTTGGCAACAACTGCAAAACAAACGTTTACATGTTACATTGTTAAACACTAACACACTGGGTGTATACTGTCTGGGAAGATTTGCACTGACCTACCCAAATGAACGGTGATCAACACTTACATGTTCAGCACAAAGTTGTAGTTACAAATGTATATGTATATTCAAATTTTGTACAATATGGTGTAAAATTCAATTACTATTCGTGCAGAGACGTAAGTGCTTTAATAAAAAATTAAATGATCAGTTGTCAAGTTTTGTCATTTTATCTATTGTTTGTTAAGGGTTAATGCGACTGGAGACATTACGAAAATATAAAGGACCTTCATTTATTTTACGCTTCATAAATTTCTTTTTTTATTTGCTACTTGTATATGGTGAAGTGTAAACGGAACGCTGCTTCTGGTCTTTTATGCCAGAAATGTCTGTTAAAAATCAAAACATTTTTATTCATTTTTTTACTTCCATATTATTTGCTTGTGTTTACGCCCTTTGTGGCCTCGGGTAAATATACTGCTCTTACGCAAGCACTGCACTATAAAATACATTGTTAGCGGTTGTGTTGAAAGTAAATGCGTTAGCTCTATAAACGAGCGCCATAATTAAACCATTCCCCTACTAAAATGGACATGTCCATTATTAATTGAGATTGATCTAAGTTCAAAGGGACGTTGACACCATAATCAGACTGAACAGATGCGTTTTAATTTAGACTGCTTTTAGTCTAAATGTGTCAGCTTATCGCATAGGTGAGGCCACTTCTCGTCAGCAGGGCGAGAGTCTAATATTTAGTTCAATCTTTTTTGTCCTGCACAATAATATTGTCCCGAAATCAGTGCAATACGCACATACAAAATAGATTTGCGCTATCACTTTTATCAAATTAGTCTACTCTAATAAGTTAGTAGTTGATCGAATTTATAAGTATGCTGAAAGTTAATTAAAGTAGCTACATCTCACCTATCAGGCAGTAATATATATGATGTTGTCCCTATTTTACACTCCGGGTACACGGGGCTTAAGAAGCTATCTAGGGAACATAAAGGCAGTGAAAGCGGCTCGAAATAGTTGAAATAATAACATGGACAATCGTACAACGGTTCATGTCAGCAGACAAATTTCCACCCGTCGCCATTTTGAAAATACTTTTAAAAGAAAAATGTACTTATAGATTAATAAACTCTTAAAAAGTTGGTAAACAGACATAAATACATCGATAGTGTTCAAAGATACAGATAAATTATAAAAGTTATAGATATACATGCATAATGTTTATATTGTTCATCTCAAATATTGAGATACTACAATGTAACACGCTAATCTACCTGGAAGATCAATTTGGGAAACCAACGGGCACACGATACACCCGGGAATAGAGCGCAAAAAGAGAAGTATATCATACTTGTAGCATACAGACCTTTTAAGCACCCGGTAAACTCTAAAACGAAAAGACGTAGCATTCACCACTGCAATAACAGCTTATATTAGAGTAACCCCCCATTTACACGATTCGAATTTTACTAACATAATTATTACATGTAGTAGTTTTAAGAAGAAAGTCTGACCTTCTTGTGTATGATTTTGAAAAAAATGTTCACCCTCCTTAACAACATGGTTTCATGTTCAAACTCAAAAGGACAAAGAACGCAGAACGATACTTTCACTAGAAAGAAAATAAGTCCGAGCTGTCCCAGGAAGGATAGCTAGAAATCGGGACGATAAACGAAGTGAAACGATCAATCTGCAACCAATGTCAGCGATCTGATCTGGGATTTTGCAAAATGCTCTGACGATTTTACTTAGGGGAAGCTCAATTTCAATATTCACAAAACTTATGGGTCAATCCTTCTATCTGCTAAGTATTTATCGCATGTATTTGTAAAGGTCTTAATGTTTTGATAACATGTATGCACATCATCATTTATCAAATTTTAGCTACTGAAATAGTAGCTATGCTGTAGCTGATTTTGGAAAACAGAAGCTAGCCAATGGAAGATGTCATACATCCCTGTTCAATTGTCTTTACGGAGAAAATTGGAGAGGAAAGCTCAGAGTTGTTGCTTCAGAATAATGCACCTGTGCACACCTCACAAGTTGCAGTAACTGAGTATGGCTTTGAACTCCTTCCAAATTTCCGTACTCACCTAATCTAGCCTCCTAGGATTTTACGTCTTTACCAAACTCATATCTGATCCGCAACTGTTACAGTGATTATGGCAAACATGTTGTTGTTGGAGCCCTTTTAGCGGATCAGGAAGGACACTTTTCGAGACAGCATAATTAAGTTGGAGCATCGCTGGAATGCATTGGTATCAAGGATGATTACTTTGAAAATTAGGTGTTGTTTATTATGTAAGGCAAGGGACTTTATAATGTACCCTCAATTAATGCCGTCATTCATCAATAAAAGTATGTCGAATAAAGGCGGCAGAATCATTCACCAACAGTCATTATGGATAGAAAACAAAGGAACAAAGACCTGTGCTTATATGTAACATATTCTGCTGTAGATATCTAGATCACAATAAACAATAAAGCAATTATGTCAGAAATTAATATTTCTAATTGTTTCTCATAAGTAATATCATATTTATTTTATGTGACTTATGTACTGATGACTTGCATAGGGAGATAACAACAATTAGGCCAAATGGTGGAAAATTCATTCTTATCTTCCTGTATATACCAGTCATTGAAAATCGTGTCCAATATCACAATTGAGCAAACTTCAAAAAAAAACTCGTATGGTTTATGACTTCCAGAAACTAAAGGTTTACAATTCATACTTTAGTTAACAGATAACTCTGTACCACCTCTCTATTTCAATTTTTACAGGACAAAATATGAAAAAATGTCAAGGTAACCTGCAATTAAATATTTCTCCATATCGAAATATCTTTAAATTTGTTATTTTTGTCTTACTGTTGTTTGTTATACAATTATAACTATATTTATTTGAAATTAAAAGATACAAAGTTTTGGACAAGATCTTCATAATCCATTTAAACAGACATATTGATAAACATCCATTACATTAACATATTTACATTGTTCATAATTAACATTTTTCTCAGGCAAAAGTAACATTGATTTAACTGTTATTACATTAACATATTTCATAGGCAAAACTCGTATTAATCAGAACGCATTACATTAACATATTACACAATCAAAGACTCCATTACATTTAAGTTATTTCACAGTAGACAAATCACACATTGATCATAATCCATTACATTGATATATTACACAGGCATAACTTACAATGATCTGAATCCATTACATTAACATATTACACAGGCAAAGACAACATTGATTAGAATCAATTGTATTAAGACCTTACAGATGCAGTCAAAGAAAGCATTGATCAGAGTCCATTGCATTAATATATTACACAGACAAAGATTACTTTGATAAGAATCCCTTACTTTAATATCTTGCCCATACAAGGAAAACATTGATCAGAATCTGTAACATTTACAGTTTAAACAATTAGGTAAAATTTACAATGATCAGAATCCATTACAATAACATTTACGTACGTAAATTTTAACTACATAGTTATGATATATAAACGCTTATAAATAATCAAAGCGCTGAAGGCACTGAAAATGTTCTGTCTGAAACATAGATTATCGTAAGGATTGGTACTTAGGAGAGGAATGATGCACACATGTTTTGCAATATGTCTGATAGTTTTAAGTGGAACATATGATCACTTGATGTAACAGCATATTGAACAATGTTACGGGCCGTGAGATTCCCCATTGGCCAAGTGGTTAGAGAAGCTGAAACTTCTCAATAATTGAGAATCTTTGGATCGAGCCCCGCTACTGACCACGTCTCTTTATGGGAGAAAGTTTTCATTTTTAGGTAATGAATAAAGAACAAAGTCTGAACATTTAATTCATAGTATACATTGTACTGAACACTTGAGCATGGCTTACAACGTCATTTTTCACTATTGTAAACATCAACACAACACATTTCTTTATATCGACATGAAAATTAATGATTGATTGCATTCATGGTATAATACATAAAATACGCGAAACAATAAAACAACGCATGTAACATATACCATAAAAAATAACATTAAACAGAAACTGCTTACCCATTGATAGGCGACCAGTCAGTAACAGTAACCAATAACAGTCTATTTCGCAAGTTCAACTATATTAACAAATGCACACCACGGTGCTTCCCTGAATATGGCAGTTAAAGGGTATATTTCACACTTATCGCTATTAGCGTATAGTACATGTACATGTAACTTATACCATAAAACACAACATTAAACAGAAACTGCTTACACATTGATTGGCGACCAGTATCGATCCAGACCAGCCTGTTGGCATGGTCACAAAGTCCATTATGTTGGTTTTCCCATGACGCGGCTCAAATTTTTGTTATTTCATTACACTTAACCATGCAAAACACACGAATGGTACTAATCATAGTAATCAATCAATAATTTCATTCAACGATATTTAGGAAACCTGTCTATTGAAACACTGTTGAAAAGGTCGTTTAAACTATTTTGCTACTAGTCAAGCTTACTAACAAAATCGTCGGTGCATTTTAACAGTCTATTTCACAAGTTCAACTATATTAACAAATGCACACCACGGTGCTTCGCTGAATATGGCAGTTAAAGGGTATATTTCACACTTATCGCTTACAGCGACTGCAAAATAAAAACTGGCTCTTTTCTTCATAAAGTCTATAGCTAAACAACAATCATTTTTAAACTCCCAACTGCGTAGTATCTTCGTAACTTCGCTACTTTCGATTTTGGAGTGAAAACATATCGTTACCGCGTAGTTTACCAGAACGACATTCCGTCTGTTATCAGAACCTACATTTTCATTAATACACGTAACCGATGAAATGGCGTTTATAAATGCAATGTAGGTAACTATTGCCAGTATGTATATGAGGTGTGTCACTTTCAGCGCGTTTTGATCGGCTGCTTTTTAAAGTAGTGCATGTCTAAACTGCGTAGTAAGAAACAGACCACGTAAGTGCCATAATGCTGTATCTGTCGAACGTTTAAGAAATACTTACAGCCTATGCACATTAACTTAGAAAAGTTGACTAAATTCTTTTTTTATGATAAATTGTCGCATATTTTTCTTATCTTTGAGACAGTGTAATTTATACACAAACCTTTTTATATGACTGTATTTTCTAAAATATATTATTTTCATACAGTTTGAAGAACTTTACTTTTTGCCAAAATCTGAGAGCGAGCAGCTTTAAAGAAGATATACCATAACAAAAATTAGTTAGTTTTAGGATAGTACTGAAGAATTAATGAAGTGATACAAGTATAGTTGTATTATGATTATATGATATTATGGATTGAAATAGTCGTAACACATTTTAAGGAAATTGTTGGTCAGAAGAAAAATGGTACAGCACCTATAAGTACGGCGCTCGTGGTATATTGGAAGATAAGTATACTCTCCAAATCCAAGTTGGCATAAATCATGCGCCAGGCATTTTTGAATATCGGGAGACATAGTGTGGTTGCTCATAATTTCAATATTGCATATATTGATAAAACGAAATTGTTCTAGTTTAACATGATATAGTGAAGCACAATTTTTAGCGTTGTGTGTATCACGTGGAAAGATATGTATGACTTTATTTTGTTTTGGATCTACCTTGGCCTTTAATATCTCACTAAGGATGTCTTGTTTAAGTGCTTCATACTGTTCCATATCAAAAGTGTTTTTCATCTCTGCAATCATTTTCGTATGTTGAACTGGTTGATATTTTACTAATGCATCCACGAAAGACTGGATACCGAAATATGTCGCCAAATCAAACGCTTTCAATGCTTCTTCTACCGGTGGTAATTTTCCAAATCTTAAGTAGTTCAAAATATGCTTAAACACATTTCCATCACAGTCAATGAAGAAACAGCCATCTTTGTCTTTGTTGGTCACGTGACGTCCACTAAACATGGCCGCCAACATGCTGTCTTGATCTTTTGTCAAGGTACTGAGCAATGTTGTCATTCTCTCTCCACCAACATTCAGATCGATCACGGTAGGGAACTATGAAATACATTTACATATTAGAGGGAGGAGAAATTGTATTCATGTTTTTTGGTCATATAATGAACACAAACAAACCTGTCATATAATCACAATTTACGAATGGTTTGTTTTTAACTTATATAAGCAAGAAGTGTTCGATGTTTTTTTAAAGAAACAAAGATGACATTTAGACTATGAGTTATGTTTTATCATGGTCATTCTGCAAAAGTGTGAAATTGATTGTAAAGTAAGATATAAACGGAATTCAGGTTAAAATTCAAATACATCCCTTTACATTGTAAATCGTTAGATAATCTATACTCTTCCCTCCGACTTATAGAAAGAGTCTGAGGAAGTATGTGTGTGTTGTCATCCCTATTAGACTTACATGTCTTTCCTGCTTATATTTCCACGATTAAAGACCACTTGACAATGCTACGTACCAAATATTCAAGTATTATGGTTCTCGACAAGATGTTTCCAATATATCTCGATGTAAAAACACATGACCCCCGGTTGGCGGGGGGGCAATTCTGACTTGTGCCACATAGTCTGCGGAATCTTAGTAGAACATCATTAGACAATGCTGCATACAAAATATCTAAGCTGTATGCCATTATCTTTTTGACAAGAAAATTGTCATTTTTTCAAAATATGACTCTATGTATAATTATGTGAATTTTTCCCGAATAAAATACATGTAAAAGATCCTACCCAAAGGACAGGGCTAATTTTGATCCCAATGCAAAACAAGTAGACAATGATACACAACAATATCTAAGTTATATGCCTTGTGGTTTTAGACCAGAAGATGTTTAACTTGTTTCCATGTCAGCAAGAGTGCTTCAAGGAGTGATATTATGACACGGCGCATCAGCGCCGTGTACTTAAAGGGGGCTTATAATCTGTCCCATGGAGGAGCACGTGAACTCAGTTTTCTACATTTTCTTTGCTAAAAGGTGGAACCGATCTTCGCGAAAATGGAACCTGTGTTTTTCGCCCAATGTTGTTTCTTACCATTTAGTGTACAGCTCAACTTGCAATTTTGCCACAATCTTTAAACAAGAGGGCCAAGATGGCCCTATATCGCTCACCTTGGTACAAGTCCACTTGCCTGGTGGAAGATCACTAGATAATGTTATAAACAATAGGTTTTCCTATATACGTCTTTGTTAAACAAGTGACCCCGCCCCCGGGCAAAGTAAATTTCGACCCAAGGGGCATAATTTGAACAAACTTTGAAGAGGTCTACTAGGCAATGTAACATGCCAAATATCTAAGCTCTAGGCCTTGTGGTTTCAGAGAAGAAGATTTTTAAAATGTTTCCTATATAAGCCTATGTAAAACTAAGTGACCACCCCCGCGGGGTCAATTTTGACCCTGGGATCATAATTTGAACAATCTTGGTAGAGGTTCACTAGACAATGCTATATGCCAAATATCTAAGCTCTAGGCCTTGTGGTTTCAGAGAAAAAGATTTTTAAAGTTTTTCCTATATAAAGCCTATGTAAAACTAAGTGACCACCCCCGCGGGGTCAATTTTGACCCTGGGATCATAATTTGAACAATCTTGGTAGAGGTTTACTAGACAATGCTATATGCCAAATATCTAAGCTCTAGGCCTTGTGGTTTCAGAGAAAAAGATTTTTAAAGTGTTTCCTATATAAAGCCTATGTAAAACTAAGTGACCACCCCCGCGGGGTCAATTTTGACCCTGGGATCATAAGTTGAACAATCTTGGTAGAGGTTCATTAGACAATGCTATATGCCAAATATCTAAGCTCTAGGCCTTGTGGTTTCAGAGATGAAATTTTTTAAAGTTTTTCCCATATAAAGCCTATGCAAAACTAAGTGACCACCCCCGCGGGGTCAATTTTGACCTAGGGGTCATAATTTTAACAATCGTGTTAGAAGTCTACTAGACAATCCTATATGCCAAATATCTAAGCTCTAGGCCTTGTGGTTTCAGAGTAGAAGATTTTTAAAGTTTTTCCTATATAAAGCCTATGCAAAACTAAGTGACCACCCCCGCGGGGTCAATTTTGACCCTGGGATCATAATTTGAACAATCTTGGTAGAGGTCCACTAGACAATGCTACATGCCAAATAACTAAGCTCTAGGCCTTGTGGTTTCAAAGAAGAAGATTTTTAAAGTGTTTCCTATATAAAGCCTATGCAAAACTAAGTGACCACCCCCGCGGGGTCAATTTTGACCTGGAGGTCATAATTTGAACAGTCTTGTTAGAAGTCCACTAGACAATACTACATGCCAAATATCTAAGCTCTAGGCCTTGTGGTTTCAGAGAAGATTTTTAAAGTTTTTCCTATTTAATGCCATAGCTACCGGAGTTCTGCATGGAATGGAATTCTTTGAACAATTTTGGTAGAGCTTCATGCAAGGAACATTCCTGCATAGTTTTATCAACATTGGCCTCGTGGTTTCAGATGAGATGTCATTTGAATGAAAATGTTGACGGACAACGGACAATCATCAATTAGAAATGCTCACCCTGGCATAGCCAGGTGAGCTAAAAAACAGACTAATAATTTTTAAATAAACAGCCTGAGGACTAATAACATTGATATCGTTAGTAAATAACTTGCAGCAAAGAGTGTGTAATTTAAGATAGCGGCCAAATAGTAAAAAGGCGAATCGGACACGGAGGAATGGATTTAAATCTATAAATAGATCGCAGAAAGCTTTTCCGCTGTGTTGAAATCCCAGTTGGAAAGGTAAGCGTGTAATTGATGCTTTGAAATTGTAAATTAAACTGCTTTATTGTTTTTTATTGCATATGTTACTATATATAGTATCAAATTTGCCTTGATTTTCGATGATATGGGCCGATAAAAAGATCACGTGAAGTAGTGTGCCGATAACTGATATCGGCACACTTGCTATTGTGCCAGAAAATCCATATCAAAACTATTTCCGGTCAACTGTGCAGCAACGCTAGACCATCTGCACATGAAAACGTTGACGTAATTGACAACGTAGAATTAACGGAAAATGGCCCCCGGGATGACACTGAAGTCTCTATCGCACCGTTTATTGAATTTAGATGAGCTTATGGGGCAGCAAAATGCTGAAGTGGACACGTTTGCTTTTGTGGATAGTATGAAAAAACCAATGGTATTTATTTAATGAAATACAATGAATATTGCAGGAATGTGTGTTTTGTATAAGCTTACTTGTCTTATCTTTTCCCATTTTCAGAAAATCCTATGTTCAACATAAGGCAATAAAAAGGTAATTATACGGGGCAGGTGTGCCTTAAGGTGATAATGGCACACTTAGTTAAAATTGGCACTTGGCTAAAGCCCTCGGGCCAATATCTCACCAAGTGTGCCAATATCGCCTTAAGGCACACCTACCCCGTATAACCTCTACATAATACATATGTTACTACAGATAGTATCAAAATTGTACAGTATTATGATGATTATCTTTACGATCAGGGCATTATAAAACAAGAGAGCCAAGATGGCCCTATATCGCTCACCTTGGTACAAGTCCACTTGCCTGATGGAAGATCACTAGACAATGTTATATACCAAATAGGTTTTCCTATATACGTCTTTGTAAAACAAGTGACCCCCCGGGAAAGGTCAATTTTGACCCCAGGGGCATAATTTGAACAAACTTTGAAGAGGTCTACTAGGCAATGCTACATGCCAAATATAAGCTCAAGGCCTTGTGGTTTCAGAGAAGAAGATTTTTAAAGTGTTTCCTATATAAGCTTATGTAAAACTAAGTGACCCCCGGGCAAGGTCAATTTTGATCAATTTTGAATGGAATTATTTGAACAATTTCGGTAGAGCTTCAGGCAAGGAACATTCCTGCATAGTTTCATCAACATTGGCCCAGTGGTTTCAGAGGAGATGTCATTTGAATCAAAATGTTGACGGACGACGGACGATCATCCATCAGAATAGCTCACCCATGAGAAGCCAGGTAATCGGTCCTCAGAAAAGAGACATGCGACGTCAACGGCTACAAATGACGTCATCTCTTGAATAAAATGGCCGCCACCGAGAAATCTATTGAATCGCGATCAAAAGAGATCATTAAAACAAAGTGATAGAAAATAGATATTCATTTATGAGTTTAGCAAGATACAAAAGAGTTTATCGAAAGTAAAAAAAAACATCATCAACACTAAGAAACGGATGACGCGTAACGATAAAAACTTCAAGGAATACCCGTGAAGTGAGGAAATACACACACACTTTAAATCATCATCACTGAATGAACATGATCTGTGTATTACACTTTAGTTTTTATTTTTCTAATATCTAGTAGTTTTGCGCATTGTATGATAGAATACTGAGTAAAACGTATGAAACAGATATGTATTAAAGACGTTAATTCACGACTGTGCCGGGCCGGGACGTATAATCGGCCCTCAGTCGCATGATAGCACTTGGGCTAAAGCCCTCGTGCCATTATGCTTCCTGCAGGCCGATTATCACGTCCCGGCCCGGCTCTGCCGTGTATTATCCTCTAAATAACGTGCAATAACGTGGTATTTTGCATTAAAAATTGCTGGTTGCCAAAATCAGATAGAACTTGTCTCCATCAAAGAATCTACGATGCTGTCAGATGGAAATGTAATCATTGCTATCATCAGTTGTTTTGCATGCTGCTCGATATTTTGATTTTTCATGTTCAAGAACTATTGTAAGGAATTTTATTTAAGTGCTTACTATGAGAGCTGAATCTATGCTGTTAGATGTTTTTTCGTAGAGATAGAGATATATTATAACCACGTGGCCGATTTCTCTCCATTTGACGCTGTCGAATGTAAATGTAAACATTGCAATAATCAGATGTTCTGCTGGTGCTCGATATTTTAATGTCTTATATTCAAGAGTTATTAATATAAGGAATTGAATCTAAGTGCTTATAATGAGCTGAATATATGCAGCAAGAGGTTTTTCGTTGACAATAGTGTATATTATGATCACTTCATTTGACAAAGTAGACACTACTCTTATGTTTTACGCATTTTATCTTTTAGCCAGAATGCACAACATGTTTCAGTATAATTAGCATAATTTTCACAAATAAAAATATCCAAATTATTTATGTGTTTGCTTCACTTTTACTTTCATTAAGGCTAAGCCAGCCCCTTTCCTTTTTATGCCGTGTACTTTTGCTGCTTTAGCAATTTTTTACTTGTTTGTAAAGATGCGGCTAACTGTATGCACATGAACATTCCTGCCGTACGACGGACTGTGAACGGTTACAATAGCTTGCTCTGGCACGTTGCGCAATATGGAGAGCGGATCAGTCTATTACCGAAGCTCCACACCTTTTAATGACGAAAAGTAAAATGAATTTATATCAGCGATATTTGAAAACCACTCTACGGAAATTTATAAACAGTTCTTGGTCATTCAAGTAAAATATCAAATAAATTAAAATACTAATGAAAGTAATTTGAATAATACATATATACCACGTCCGCCATATCCTCCGATAGATTTCACCAATGAACCTTTGAACAAGATAAAACTTGTTGTCAGTGAAATGTGTAATGTTTGGTAGCGGCCGAGTATTTCAAACGAAATAACACTGATATTTATATCAATGTTTAACCGTTTACAGTTTTCTGATAAAAAATCAAGGACAAACCTTTTTATAGTTCAGCGAGTGGTCGAACCTTCAAACTACAAACTTTTTATGTCGTAACATCATAAATTCGTTTATAGTATCCAATTTATTGTTCGTATTTTGAAAACACAATACATAGAGGATAAGTGTTGGTTTCGGTGTAAGATCACGTTATAATTTCACCGAGTGGGCACCAAAAGTGATATTTTCACGAGTGGCGCAGCCACGAGTGAAAATAACAACTTTTGGTGTTCACGAGTGAAATTAACGTGATATTACACCGATGCCAACAATTTTTCTGTTTATTTTATGGTTAAAACTCTACTTTTATTGAGTTTGTTTCTATAAAATATCGAAAATAGCGGGAAACGTCATCAGAAAACATAGCGCAAATGACGTCATTTAAACGACGTCATCGTCGCATGGTTTCCAGCATTAATTACGCTCGGTATACTTTTTGACGTAAATCCGGGTTAAAGATTGCAAAAACAGTGAAAAATAAAAATGGTAATCCACTGTTTCAAAACTGTGGATTATCACTTTTATTTCACTGAGAAAACTCTATAATTCACTGGAAAACATAAAATGAAGACAGTTAATGATTGTTCTGACGCCGTGCAAATTAATCCGGTACAAAGGCGTAACGTCAAAATATCTCAATTTTCGGCTGACGGTCTTGTTTCAGTGTTTTCATTGCTCTTTAGTACCACTTCCTGATATTCCGCTTCGGAATCCCGTAATTGTAGCATCCATAAGAGCTGTTTTCATTGTTTGGACTAAATTTGTATAAGGCAGTGTTTTCAATTAGCATTTAAAAATGACAACCAAAGTATTACATAAAGAATTTACGTAGTCCAGTAGACCAAAACAATGTATAAAATCATATGACTGATTTTAATGGTCAATGTTAATGTAACTCTTGGTATCTGGTAAACATAAGTTTCACTGCTGAAACATAAATAAAACGCCAAAATCTAGGACGATCCTTCATTGACGTGTTATCACAAATTTGGCGATAACTGAGTGACAATATCACATATACTTATACACTGTATTTCGGTGATTACATTTACATGTACGTAGTACTACATGGACACTGTAGATTGATGAGTAAGAAATATATTTTACTTTTTGAAAAAAAAAATGCATGTTTAAATAAAAGATTAACAAGAGCTGTTTGTAAAACACGTATGCCCCCCTTAATGTAAAAGTTGTACTATGAAAGGAACAGTTTTTAAAGTAAAAGTCAGTGTGAAATTCGTGAAAACGGCATCTGTAGAAATTGTAGAATAAAAAACAAAATTTAAAAAAGAAAATAAAACATTCGAAAAAAAAATATTTTTACGAAGTGACCTTGACCTCCAAAAAAAATGTTTTTTGCTAAAAAAAAATTAAAACTAAATAAAAGAAATTGAAAAAAATTATTTTAAGTAACTGTGACCTTGACCCCTAAAAATTATTTTTTGCTGAAAACAATTCAAAAGTGAAAAAAAAAATTGAAAAACATCTATTTTTAGTAGTGACCTTGACCTAAAACATTTTTTTTTGCGTAAAACAATTTTATAATAAAAAAAAATAAAAAAGTATCTATTTTAGAAACAGTGATCTTGACCTTGACGGCTAAAAAAGTTTTTGGGCTGAAAATTTAAAACTGAAAAAAAAATTGAAAAAATCTATTTTTAGTAGTGATCTTGCCGCAAAATAA
>JAFMSR010002030.1:0-25002 GCA_022818135.1 Saxidomus purpurata | reverse complement strand
AACGTTCGAAGGCAAATTGAAAACTGATAGCATCTACAAATATATAAGTGTAATGACCGGAGGATGTACCGAAACATTAATGGTGGAAAGACCAATCAAATGTCACCGCCTCAGCTGCCAAAGTCACGTGGCCTCGGGGGTTAAAACAGACTCTACACGTGTTTGTTTTAGCGATACAGTGTGAAGAGGATTTGCACGATCTGCGCTTGGCATATGTTAGTTTCCTGGTTTATTTATTCTTTCTAAACAGATTATCCCATTTTCGTGATCCCCATTAAAGCTTTTAGCCATCTTTTACATGTCTGGTCCATTGAAAATCTTTTATATATTTCCGCAGTATTTCAATCTAATGTCATCAAATTTGCTGGAAACCGCGCTTAGTAAGAATGAGAAGTGACATTTAACGGCTTTAATTTAGTTAATGACGTGTTTTTCCTTGGTGGCAAAAATCAAATAGATTACCGCATGTAAAGTGGCCAAAATGTGAATAAAGTATTTTAATTTCAAAATTCTTGTACATTGTGCTCTATTTCTGAATCAGACAACTTACATTGCATTAAATGTTATACAAATAAATTTTACTATATCGTACAGACTGTATAAACAAATTTAGAGCTTACACCCCAGACTTATTTTTTACTACTTTTTTGTTCCCGTTTCCCTAAAATAATATTTCTCTGAACATTTTTGGCGGTATCGATATCCCTGATGATGCACATGTTTTACAGCCCTCATAACTGTGTTAAAATCAAATATGCTACCACTGACTATTTCTTTGAAGTGACAAAACAACGTTCACCATTCCATAGCTATTTTATACAGAAAATTACCTGTAATCAGTATCTACGTGACTCGGATATCGTTTCATTGCTACAGTGGTTTTGGTTTTATAGTTTATGATAGTCTCATCACTAGACTATGTCAAATAATAAAATAGTATATGGCAACTCAATACAGCATTACAAGAGACTTAGTCTTTAAAGTGTGCCATGTTCATATAGTAGACAGATTTCAAATGAGATAAAGTGTTTATCAGGTAACCCGGAACAATACGTGTCTGCATGATGTGAGTTTTATTTGGATTTATTCTAGGTTCATAAGATCCCTGATTCTACCTTTTCACTGATTTTTATAATTTTGTTTTACGGCATTTTGTCATTTCATTTAAAACTCACAAAGTTTAATTTAACATTCACAATATCATACGCTCGGGTTACTTTACCCGATTCTGTAATACGGGGGAAAAGATAATGATCTTTTACTAATAAAAGATATATTCTAGACTGACATTGACTAATTTATGACTTAAAGGTTCTTTTTTTAAACATTTATTTGTATTTTTCGCCTCGGGTATTTAAACATATGTCGGCACTTGTTGATGGATAAGAGAATAAAAGTGTTGATTTGTTTTATTAGGATTGTATCTTAACCCCCGCGGTGTCAATAGTTATTAAATGTTTTACACGTTGTACAAATTGATGCTAATCTGATCATAAAGGGTGCTTTACTTTATCACATTGGCAAATAAAACTTTCTTGAAATAACACATGCACTTCCTTGATAAAGGTGTGTCATTAGAAATGCAACAATCTTTTAGTTCTCATAGAACATAGAATAAAGTATATGTGCTTTATTTTCAATGATTCTCAAAAGATCACAGAGGGAGTTTTCTGTTTTAGAAGAGCAACTAAAATGTCTTCTCGTCCCTATATGATTTTGTTCACATTTGCATGTAATATTTCAAAAGAAGGCCACGTCCGTTCCTTTTAGTTAATTCTATTCTTTATTATTTGTAGAAACAGCTTCATTTTTTTGGTGAGGGGGGAGGGGGATGGGAGGGGGTATATCCCTTGGGGCATCCACCAGTATAGCGGCGAGTTTCTGTAATGCACATAGTCAATCGTGAAAGCTTCTTAGCTACATTTTGAATATACATAAAAGCTTTTATATTCAGAATGCTTAACCGTATATTTTCAGAAATTGGCAATACCTTATAGGCGAGGTGGAACATTAAGCTGAGTCTGATTCGCTTTCAGTTGGGTTTTTGAGTCTGATCGTAAAAATGACGGACGTTGAATTTTGATTTCCGGGGCATGCATTTTTACCTGGTATAAGTTGTATTTCATGGGTATTTCTAGCAAATGATTACGCCGTTGCGGCTCTTCTATTTAGATTTTTCACTCTGTCTTTTATTTCATGTAAAAAAGGTTTTGAAACAAAAGATTTACATATCGGTTGTTTACATATGTCACAAAGCCGATTTTCATTTTCTTCCACAATATATGTTTATGATATTTGAAGACCCGAATATGAATGAGTCCTTCATTTTCTAACAAGTTCCCTTCTACAATAGATACTTTATGCCATGTTTCTTTAGTATAACCACCATTTTGATGTCTGACACTCAAATCATTTTCGCATACATTGTCCTAAAATACCCAGAATCAGAATACTCCTTTATACAGTCTTAAATTGTACAATACTTAATTGTCAGTGTGAATCATTTTCACCATAATGTGAAATAATGTGATACATGTACGATTTCGTATTAATGTCTATTTGTGTTACCTTCTGGAAATAAAGAATTTATTATTATTATTATTATTATTATTATTATTATTATTATTATTATTATTATATTATTATTATTATTGTATGCGTATTTTAAAGAGATATTTGATACCGGTGAAAACAATAATACCTGCAAAAAGGCAAACGCACAAGACACAAGAGCGAAAACAAGACGTTTTCGAGTTTGCGGATTTTAATAACTCGTGTTTTCGCCACTTATTTGTCGTGTTTTCGATTTGTCGATAACGCGGAAACTCGACAAGTAGCTATTTTGTCGTGTTATATAGTATTTTCGCATTTAATCTGCCGTGTTTTCAATTGTCCGCGCCGGCCAAGTCAAAAGGTGAAAACAATAAACATGACACGGCAAAATAACTACTTTTTTCGACTTTCCGCTCCGACTTTTCGCATTGTTGATACTGAAATATGATTGTAATTCTGATTTTAAAACTTCTCGCAACGCCGGGTTGGAAGCACAGTCTAAGCATGAACTTGATATTTAGTATAACGTCTGTCACACTAACTTGACCCATAGCGAATATAGAGACCTCTTAGATAAGGTTTACATAACAGATGGTTCCTGATTGGTTGCTTTTATGAATGGAAACATGTTTTCATTCATAAATAATACTTCCCGGTGTGTAAATTTAGCCCACTTTCTTATCAAAAAGTACCATAAGGTGCGACACAGTTATGACGGCTTTATAAGAACGTAATTGAAAAAAAATCAAAGCACAGGAAAGGCCCATTGGTTTTAGCTTGGTGGGGTTAAAATTCAACGGGCACACACCATTTGTTTCAAAAGCTGACACTACGTCCTTTCTGTTTCAACACAGTTGTAAAATTAAAATAGGGAGAAAACTCAACATTGCATCACGAAGAGATGCCATTGTGGTCTTTCTCTGTATGTACTGAACGTCATGCTACATATAGCGTGTTATATGTTGAAACTACAATACTTAGTGCTGCTCATGATATGACTGGTAGACATTTATAAGACTATGAACACCTAGGTCTGAAGTGTTTCTTAACCGGAAACATGATTTTTCTCTGTCATCCCACTTTGCGTCTAGTTTTGGTTTGGAATAATATACAGTGTACGTGCAAACAATAGCACGGTACCTCGTCTTGATTCAGGTAACTGAAAGCAAAAGGAGCGAAATAAATTGTTTGGAAGTATAGAATAGAAACGCATCAGTCGAAAAGCAAACGTGAACTACATGTCTTATATACTTAGTTACATCAAGTGCAATGCTCATTACTGTATGATTATTTATATTCTACAATATTTGAGTATTCTTATTGGAAAAGTAACAAAGTCTCAGAGTTCATGCAGTGACGTTTCTAATGTAATTAAAATTAATTTTCCAATTAAAATCACCTATACGTTGGTATCGCGTGCAAAGCACCATGGCAGCAAAATTCGCTAAACTGATGCTGTAAAATATCTTTCTTTTAAAATATACACTGACTGTGGCTCAAGAAATGCTTTGAGGTAATATTACTTTTAAGTGACACGGTACCATGATTAAAACTTAATGGCCGTATATCTGACTGCAACACAGCCCACACATAGTACGATGATTATTAGAAAGACATGTACTGGTAAAATCAGGATTCACTAGCCATATAGGTTTTACAATAAAGTGATAACACGGTTTTGTTGTCACTGCTTTTTAGCTCATCTAGCTCACAAAGTGCGAGAGCGCTCATCACCCGGTGTCCGTCGTACGTAGTTTGTCGTCCGCTTACATTTTCTTTTAAACGACATCTCTGACACCACTGGGCCGATGCTGATGAAACTTGACATGGATGTTCCTTGTATGAATCTCTATCATAGTTGTTCAATTATTTACATTCCATGCAGAACTTCTCAAGAACAGGAAGACCTAGAGCTTAGGCATGAAACATATAGCATGTAGCATTGCCTAGTAAACCTCTTTCAAGCTTGTTCAAATCATGACCCCCGGGTCAAAGTTGTCTACGCCCGGGGGTCACTTGGCTTTATATGGGCTGATATAGAAATAAACTTCAAAATTCGTCTTCTCTGAGACCACAAGGACTACAGCATAGACATTTAGCATGGAGCATTACCATAGTGTACAACCTCCGGCCTTGACAGCGGTTACAGATTCAAATGCCTGTTTTTACGGAGATTAGGTATTTGCAAACGTTGCTGCCTTTTTAGTTGTCTCTGTGAGTAACGGCCAGTATATAATTTTTTAGCATAAATCAAGGAATCAGCATGTGCAATTATGCTGAAACCGCTTTTGACGAGAAAATCCTCGGTAAATACGAAAGTTTTGCCAAACATCGAGTGTTTTCGCATTCGGCATTGATTATAAGTGTAAATATTCAGACATGAAAAAAATTGAATAACCGGTGACAAACTTCAACCATTTCTCTATATGTCTGCCAAGTGTCATCTTGTAATATTCAGTTTTGAAAAAGATACAGGCGTTTAAATTTGAAAAGCCACACGAATCTGGCTAATTGGATTGGCAGTTCTTTTATGTAATGGTTATAGGTGATTAAATGTATGTATCTAGAAGATATCTACCAATATTGTTCAAATCACGACCTTCGGTCAAAACTGACCCCACATGGGTCACTTAAGTTGAAATAGCCTTATTTAGGAAAAACGTTGTTTTGTTTGCTCATCTGATATCATAAGTTGGTGAGCTTTTAAGATCGCTGGATATCCATCGTTCGCAATTATTTCTAACACCTAATGAACCACTGTGCTAATTTCAACGAAACTTGATGTTCCTTGCATAAAGTCTGTAACATTGCCTAGTGGAACTTACCAAGAATGTTTAGATCGTGTCCCCCGCGTCAAAACTGCTCCTGCTCTAGGGTTCACTTAATTTTACATACATATAGGGAAAACTTAAAAATATATTTTTGTCTGACATAAAAAGGCTGGAGCATAAATATTTAGCATCTAGATATTTGGAATATAGCATTATGTATTGGACCTCATCGATTGTTGAAATCACAATCCCAAGGTCTCAAATGACCCTATCTGCAATTGATGACCTCGTGTCATAGTTAGTTGTAGCAAAGATCTATACTAATATAGTTAATAGGTCTTTGGTTGTAGCCAGGTGAGCGATATAGGGTCAAAATGACTGACAAAATTTATGCCATAATATAATGCATATATTATGTTCCAAAGTATTAAATATGGCCATTGCATGTATGTTGAAATGTAAAATTTAACAACAATACTGACAGATAATTAGGTATGAGACCCCTAAATCGGTGAAAAGCGGAAGCAGGTTATTTTGTCTAGGGAACATGCAGACCTACACTATGTGTTTGATTGCTGATTGGCTGAAACTAAGTGGATGCATACAAGAAAAATTAGTTTGAAATAATCGCTGCATGATAGATCACAAATGAAATATGAAGAGAAAAATCTGGATATAAATTATAATCAAAATATTTGGTATTTGAAAAACTGACATATTTGGTCGGTGACCACTAAAACTGCCACAAAATTGGGGGTGGTGTCATTGAGCTCCAAATTACTGGCATAAAGTATTGGATCACATGTATAAATTTTGTTATTTTTATGTGGGACTAGGATGATTCTACAAAATAAAGTTCATTTCAGCAGTCGGTGAGATTTTGGGTAGTCGCACCGGAAGAAACCCTTATAATGTAAGTCTATGGAAATGTATTTAGGCGTCTCATACCTTAAAGATTTAACCACTATAGCTTTTCGGTAGTTCACTCCTTGTTTTTTTCATTGTGGTAGTTGAATATCTTTGGGGTTATTTCAAGAAAAAATTAGTCCACATATTTTCCTTTTCCGACCGTTTTCTTGTCAAAGATAATAATTGCCATTTTTTACAGTTAATTATGAATTCCATATTAAAAAATATTCTTAAAATAACATAAATGGGAGGCTGTCGCTGTTGTATATGTTCTATGTTTATTGAACTCTTTGTTATAATAATTTACTTCCGGTAGATGTTGTTAGGTCATTAATTGTTTACAGGTGCGACGGATTTTCATCATAGTTACTATGTTAGTTTATTCACATTTAACTAAATGATATTTTGTCTTTTCCCTGTAAAAGCTTTACAGAAACACCGGCTTGTTAGTTAGTTTCATTTAAATGCATAACAAACACATGGTATTTGAAATCTGTCTCACAAAATCGAAAAGAAGTGGGACATGGACTACCATCTAGAGAAATGTAATTTCATGGTCTAAGGCAAATTTACAGCTCCAATACAGTCTGGAGGGGATCCATCTGTCATAATGCTTTTTGTACAATATTCCTGGTCAACTCATACCTAAGACCTACCTTGCTGTTATCTTATTTTATCTTTTATTAACACCCGGCTAGCCTAATTAATTTGGCGTTTCAGTGTGACCCCTTTCACAGATCTGATATTTTATAACTGTCACACCTCTAGAAGGTGAACAACTATAAAATATCAGCTTTGCCTTCAAAGTCGAAATAGTTAGACTAACACCCGGCATGCACCCTGCCCATCACTGAAAAATCTTTAAATAATTTGAAATAAGGCATCGTCTAACAAATACAAATATGTTTATTTTCCATCGGCATATTACATTCAACATATTTTTGTAGTTATTTAATGGTTTGACAGAGATAAAATGTGCCCATCTAGAAACTATCTTGCTGGCTTCAACATCAAATTAATTTGACTACATATGTAGGCCTATGTATTTTAGAGCTTTTTTGTTGGTACTGGATTATCCTTCTGATCAAGACCACTACAGTCTAACCTGCCCTAATGGTCTCATTGATTCCTCTGTCACCTCCACTCCCAACCGCTAAAATTGGCCATATATGTGTCATCCAAATCTAGTGTGAAATTTTCAAAACATTTGACAGAAAAAGCGAAAAACACCCCGAGGGCAAACTCTTTAACAGCTATACATATACATTGCTATATCAGCCCACCCTAATAATGACATTTAAAACAATTTTGTCTAAATCTGACAAATTTTCTACGGTCCCAGCCTTTGTATAAAAAGAAAAACAGACAGACAAACAGATGAACCTTATTCATTGCCGCTGTGTTTGAGAATAACAAGTACTTTATAGTTTACAGTTACTAAGCAAACTTGGTCAAGCCATATTTAGTTGTCAAATCTTCTTTGACATTTGTGAGGTCATTTCCGAAAATGAATATGGCAGAAGTCAGTGATAAATTTTTACAGTACTTGCATGACTGTGTTTGAAGTAATTCTCTTGAATCTAGATTTTATGAAAACGTTTGTATTTTTTGCAAAACGATAACACGCTTGCAGACTGTAAGCCATTATAACTTTCTCTTGTCAATAGCTTAAAGGTAATGATCAGCCGGCTTAAAGAGTTTCCTAAAAATTGAATGTAGATGTAGAACTTAATTAAAGAGGCACTCCCTACATCTTGCTGATTCTATTCTCGAAACATAGAAATGTGTTCAATGATCGTAAAATGACACAGAACCTATCGCGAAAAATGCCTCATTTTACCACAATTAATGAATATAGAGCCATTCTGTAATAAATCGCTTCCACCCATTAATTGTACAACAACAATTCTACATAGGTTATTGAATGGTTTACGGTACTGCAGTATATTTCAAACCGCTGATTTAATTGATAATGACTGGGAATGCATAGCTGAAACTTGTAGGTTAGGTTATAATACTTCCAAAGATTCTATAATTATGTTTTGGAGGTTATTTAGCTCGACATCAGTTATAGGGTATGTCCCTTTAAATGCACTCATAAACCCAAACTGCTGAGGGATGTACAAAAGTATTTGCCGTAAATAGATTAGATAGAGAGGTATGTCTCCGTGGCTATAAATCCAAGGCCCCTTGTAAAGACTTTCTTGTCTGAAATACTATTTATTAATAAAACTTAATTCCTGAAATGTGCCGTGTATCTGTGTCTGATAGTTTAAATAATTTGACTCTCTGTGAAAGGCAATCTAACTACAAAAATTTTGAATAACCAAAACAATAGATTATTGTATAAATATATTTATAACCTTTCAGGCATGTAGACACTTTGCAAGAGTAAGGAAATAAGTCTTGGTGTGGGCTGCTAACAGTCAGATTACAGACAGCATTACACCTGGGTCTAGTGTAGGCCTCAGTCAGCAGCAAAGATGAATAACTGTTACGGCAAAGGGGAGCAAATGCATGGATCAGGGGATAGAGTTCCTCGCGAGAAAAAGTTTGATGTAGATGACAGATTGGCCAATAAACATATACAGACGTTGCAGTTTGTTCAGGAGGTTGTCAATGAAAACAAAGTGCTGAAGAAAAGAGTGGAAGAGTTAGAGGTAGAATATTATATCAGACTACCTTGTAAAACTAGTTATGTATCTGAAATTTAGTTTGTTTTTATGCCCCCGCCAATAGGTGATGGCAATATAGTAATCGCATGTCTGTTTGTCGGTCCCACTTTTGTGCAGAGCGTATATCAAAAAGTATTCACGGGGAATCTATTGTCATTAATGTATGTTATTTCTCCAAATAATTATCAATAGAAGCCAAGCAGGGGGTTTCAGTTACTAGAGTGATGATCATGTGGAATGACCTGAAAAAATGCTGACAAAAAGCAATACTAAATGGAGAAAGAATCTGAGACATTTTCAATGTTTTTACATGTATGCATGATTTTCAGATGTGTAAAAATGTCTAAAATTCCATTACATGCAGACTGTATTGACACTGTGGTTTGTTGATGGATTACCGGTAAATATAATAAATCTTTGAAGTCTCAGGTTTTGGTCAAATTTCTTTTAGCTTTCCTGATTCTAACATGTGTTGTAGTAAGTTAACTTTTGAAAATTTAGTGTATTCCAAAAACATGAGATCATGCAGCCACACCTTTTAATCTTTCATAATTTTATATAATCTTGCACTAGTTAAAAGCTTTCGCTAATCAATACCTCATTGGAAGCAATTGATTATCCAACAACTTAATGGCTTTCCTTGGTATAAGATCACAAGATACTTTAGCACTTTTTGAAAAAAATAAACTCCTTTTTCAAAATTTCAGTTTTGTCAAATAAATAGCTTTTGAAATGAGACACAAAGCTTTATTTTTAGTTTTATAATGCCTTGTGTGTCTATGATAATTTCAAACATTGACAAATAAAGTAGTTATGATCTTAATATACCTAAATCTATCTTTTTATCTTTCTGTCTACCCTATCCTATTCCATCACATTTCTCATATCTATCTTACTTCTAGATATATATAGTCTATATAATATACATATTTTTTTTTTAATTATTTTTTTTTTTTTTTTTTTTTTTTTTTTTTTTTTTTTTTTTTTTTTTTTTTTTATTTTTTTTTTTTTTTTTTTTTTTTTTTTTTTTTTTTTTTTTTTTTTTTTTTTTTTTTTTTTTTTTTTTTTTTGGTTTAAAAAAAGGGGGGTTTTTTTTTTTTTTGGGGGGGGGGGGGGGGGGGGAAAAAGGGTTTATTTGTTTGGGATATGTGCTTTTAAAATATCTGACTCAGAAAAAGTGAAAGGATACTTACTGGGAAAACGAAGAGGTTGTTAACACTATCCTTGCTTGAAAAGAATTCAAATTGATATGGTCTAGGTGTATGAATAGTCACTAAGTAGTTGTTATTTTCACACATAGTAAACATAGAGGATATGACCAATGGCTTATGCTATATCCAGGAATAGCAGTTTGCAAAAAAATAGGTAGGTGGTTTCAGATTGTATATAACGTGTTTTCAGATTCAATACAAGGTGGTTTCAGATTGAATGTAGAACTGTTTTTCAAGACAGTTTGAACCTTTTGTCTTACAGTGATTTATCCTGCACTGCAGTATTTCTATTAACTGTCTTGATCATCAGCTTTCCATCTTTTTTATGGACAAACAAATAATTGTATAAGCCTGATATAGAATGACATTGGGTGTAGTCGGCCATCAGTAATACTCGGCCGTGTCTGATATTGGCAGTTTGTGTATACTATGTCATATTTTAATGACGTAGAACACACAGTTTTTGATCGCAATGTTTAAAAAAAATCATGAAAACACCATTGTCACCTACACGAAGATATTAACCTCACATCACTGAAAAGCACTCTGTTAATTAATTACAGTATTCTCGACAAAACTCTCCATGTTCGTATCAACTCGGCCATATATGTATACTGAAATTAGTTTTACCTTTACACTTATCAAACATGCATCCATTACTATAAGTGATGCTGTGGATTATACGCACAACTTTAATTAGTGCAAACTTAGAAACTATGCGCGCTCAAATCCCCCGAAGTGCGCATTTTCGAATTTTGTCTTAAAAAATTTCGAAAATAATTTTTTGTTTGTTTTAGTATGAGAAAAAAGTAGGATCTCTTTAAAAAGTGCATAAAAAGCAAATAATATCGGATGAAACTTTGAGGCTCTTTAATTCGGGTGCAATAACTGCTTAGTAACATCGCACACATTATGCGTCATCTTAATATGCAACCTTTGGCATTATTGGGCAGAACCACATTGAGGATATTTTGAAATAAATAAATTAAGTTACTGGTAAAATGAAATAGATCTAGATCTCTATAAACAACACGGTAGGCGTAGTCTAGCGCTGTGCAAATTTTTATTCAGAAATCTACTGAAAACAAAATACAATTTACTCTATGTCTCTATTTTGTCAATTGTTTTTGATGTCTGTTTTCAATTTTTTCAAATTTTAAACTTATGTTCTCTTTTCCTCTCTTCTTTTGTGCGGAGACGCTATTTTGATATGCTCTATGCTATGTGTCAATGTTGCAATTCCAGTGCTATCCATTAATTGTGTATAGCTTATCCTATGATGAAAACAGAGCAGTATATTGAGACCAATAATTATTGGCCGAGTAAACCCGACAAAGTGTCCGAGTACATATGACCATGCCGAGTAGGGCCTCTGTTATGTGTATTGAAAATGTCTTGGTTTCCGGTTGCTTATGCATAGTGTTGAATCTATTTAGAAGCGATGTGGGAACCAGAATGTTGGTTTGTATAAAAGTCAGATCAAAGTCAAATTTATCATCACTGTAGCATTGCAAAATCAATATATGCTTAGGTGGCCAGGTACACCCGATTACACTCTACCATTGTTTTATTTCTATAGATCAATTTTAATAGAAAGAAAGTTTTAGCTACATTGTAGGTATTATTCTAGACCAACTAAAAGGTTAACATGCTCTTACAAGGGTTTGGTAGCAACAACTTAGATAAAAGACAGCTTTTGAAAGTTAGAATGCTTCCGAATCAGAAAATATCCAACATTGCAAACAATTTCTATACTTTCTAATCCAATATTATAATATAATAGGTAGAAGGTGAGGGAGACTGGGTTTGGGCAGCTGGGGCATGTATCAGGGTTAGATACCCTGCCAAAGGCTCTAGGTGAATCCCTACCTTGTTCAGCTGAAAGATCCAAGTAGAGGACTGAGTTTTCCTTCATTTTTTTATGGCCACATCATTGACAATATTGAATACGCAGATGTTTTGATATGAATCCAAATTGAGTGTAGTACTTCAAATAGGAAATTGGCGCTTCTTGTGGACAGTAGTTGTCTAATGCTTGTCCTTCACAAAAATGATGATCAGGTAAAATGCTTGCCTGTACATAGCGAAAACTTTGTACTATTTATTGAAACTGTAGCTCAAGTTATTTATAAAGTTACACACCTATATTTCAGGAATCCCAGTTGCACTGTGATGACTTACATGCCCTTGCAGAGGAAAGTAAGGAAAAGATAAAGACTGTACAAGAGCAGTACTTAAAGAGAGCTGATGAGATCAATGCAATGATGGCAGAGAAACACAGAGGAGAGGTAAGATAAAGATAAAAAACTGATGAAATTAGTACCATAGTACAACCATGTCTTTTTTTCCTTTGTGTATAGTCCTGGCTAACCCTAGAATATCCCCCTTGGTGAGCTTGGCAAGACTCCTGACAGGTGCTTGTTGAAGAGAGATGGATGCAGATACATGGGAATCTAGGAACAAGACCCTAGCTATTATTTATGAATAGACCCTTTGTATGCATGGTGTATAGCACCGATACATGTGAGACTATTTCTGGGTTTCTAACCAGTTCATCTCTGGGTGAGCAACACTGAAAAGTGTTTCTGAAATTTTTAGTGCTCCGGCCGAGATTTGACTACCATTTCTGTTAATATTGTATTCGAAAAACTTCAAATACAGAGATTGTAAGAGAGGTGTAGATAATGAAAATATTGCTGTGTCTACTATAGAAAAATACTGTATTCCTGATATCCCGGTAACATATGACTGGATTGATTTGAAACTCTAGTGACGCCTCCAGGGCCATCAAACATCTAAGTAACATCAAAGCTCTTGAAGAAATTAATGCAGATTATGATTGTTAACTCTTCAAATTAAAAAATTTACGATCTACAGCCCTACTCTTATAATACCAAAAGACAAGCCCAACCATTTTGGCATATAGTGTAGCAAAAGACCAGAAACTGCATGAACACATGTTTTTTTATAATTGGGGATTTTTTTTTTAACATAATGTTACCCAGACGATTACATTTGGTATTTTAAATGGTTTGTGTGGGAGAAGAAAACTGATGTTTTTTACATTTCAGATGATGAAAGTTGTTCAAGAGAAATTGGATTTAGAGAAAACATTGAGTGAAAATCTTGTTCAGGTAATATAAAATCTCTCTCAAAAAGGGTAGCAGTGGAAATAGATACCACAGAAAGTTCAAGATGTATAACATTTACTCTGCTGAATCAAAGACCTATAAAGTTATCATAGGTCTTTTGCTGAATGTCTGGAATAGACTAGTCCATCTTTCTATTTGGAAATTACCAATACTTGCGTAAATGGGTGGACTGTGCAATTTTACCAACATTTTAGAAATAGCAATCAGTGTAGATCAAAATCGGACTGCATGGATGTATAGGCTGATCATAGTCTGCACTGGTAACAAACATAGTGACAAAGGAAGAACAAGTTTCTGCCATAAGGCTAAAGCAGGTGCCTGCATATTGAATGTGTATTTGTCTGATAACTGAGTGATTGGTGTGTAACAATCATAACTGCCTCTGTGAAGGGTCTGCTTTGTCCTGGTGATGGCTAACAGAGGTTCAACTGTATTCTGTAAAATATAGATCTCTAGCTGAAAGCTGAGACAGTCTAGCAATGGCAGTAAGGGGAAATAATTAGTATGTCTCCCAACGAATAAATGTGTGGAGACATACATATTTTATGCTGTTTGTCTGTCACTGATTGTCTGAACAACTCCTCTCATACCCATTGGTGTATTGTAATGAAACTTGGTACAAATGTTCATTATCAAGTATAGTTGTGCATATTGTGACGGTGTTAGGCTTGACTGAGTTTTGGCTGAGTTATGGGACTTTGAAGGGTTTTATCATATTTAGATTTATGCTGATATTCAGTTAAGCCTCAATAACACTCATATTTTCGAATAAATTTTCATAAACCTTGCTCAGAATCATCAGTATGAAGGCAACTTGTGCATATTATTATAATGTACGAGGTGAGTTAAAGGTTCTAATGATGGTTATAGTTGCTTGAAAAGCATAGTTCAATATGTGAAAGTTAAAAATCAAGTGTTGAAATTATAATTATGTGCAGGAAAGGAACACAACACAGAAGTACATAATATTTGTCATGACTGGTCATATTTGTTTCTAATTTGCAGCAGGCATGCAGCAACATACATGTACTAAGCTTTAACATGAGCAACAGGCATTTGTTTAGCTACCTTGAATGCCCGGGGTTACCCTATTTTCTTGGGATATGCTCATCTGGATTTTGCCAGATTTTACCTTGGTTGTCACATGAGGCCAAATGTATGCCTGGCAAGTTGTCCATGACAAAACAGTGTGTTATCAAACTGACCTATTGTTATATAAACCAGGTATATAAATGGTGTTATTTTTTTCATCTCTTCAGCTTAAACAGGAGGTTAGTCAGCTTGAATATACAAACAAAGAACTGATGGAGCGTATACAGGAATTGTCAGGGTCACATGAAACAATTGAGGTAAATGATCAATTAATGCTTAAACACTTGCATGAGAGACTTTTGGATACTGGCCATGTCTCTTTATGTGAGACAGTAGGCAGTTGCTTACAGAGGAAAAGGTTCTAGCATTGGTTTTTCCCAAGAACAATGTTAAGCTAAACTGACGGCCTGTAAAAAGGATTAAAATACTGTTAAAATGGGCATTCAACTTATACAACAAAAACATTTTGTACCAATTTATATACGCCATAGGGACATATAATGAGAACACCTGCAGTGGGCAGGCAGCATCCACACGTTGTCTACTCCTTAAGTTGAACAGCTTTCATCTGATCTTCACCAAACATTATGAAAATATTTGTGAGCATTATGTCTAGGCCAAGTTCGATAACCAGCAAAATCGCCAAAGGTACTTTTGGATTATGGTCCATGAATTATTGAAAAATGATGAAATTAGCCTTGTCCGCACTTTTGGTCAAATAGGTTTTACAAACCAGCGAATTGCCAGATACAGAGTTAAGCCCCCTGGACAGGCGTATTTTAAAATAGTTTGGCACTTTTGTTTAAAGTAATGTTTTTTACTAATTTATTTGATCTCGATTGTGAAATTAGCTCTTACAACTTATATATTGTTAATTACTGTCAAGACCTGTTCCAAATCAAATCAACCTTGAAGAAAGAGAGACTGTGAGTGAATATGGAACTATCTGGGTCTTGCCTAAGGACACTATCACTACATTGGCACTGATGGGGATTAAACCTGGGACCATCTGATCCTTACTTATTTACTTTAGATCTAAAATCTGTTATTTGTCGTTTCTTTTCAGGTATTAAATTCTGAAATTGAAGGACAGAAGAGAGTTATTGCTAATCTGAAACTTGAAATTGATGGTTTAAAATTAGAAAATGAACATCTGTCAGGTGAAAAGACTTCACAATTTTCTCAGTTACAAAATCTTCAGTCGATGAAGTCCCAGAATGAGAACCTTGTTCAAGACTTGCAAGCAATGGGTCAGAAAAACATGGAACTTACACATAAGATTTCACATTTAGAAGCTCGGTTAAAGGAGGCAACAAGTTCTAAAGATCAGGTCGAACTGATCGATAACTTGAAAACCAAACTTACAAAGTTGCATAAAGAACGTTCTGTTGCCGTGGAAAAAGAAGAGTTTTATCAGAAACAGATTGGTGACTTAAGGTACGAGATTCAAACTTTGAAAGAGAAGGTTCAGAGTGCTGAAGTCACAAAAGACCGAGTGTTAGAGGAATATTACAGGGTCCTCTCTGAACTACAATATTTAAAGAAGAATTACTCTAGTGATAGCAATAGTAAGAACTTCAAAGAGTTTGTGAAACTGAAGCGAGAAGTTGCCACATTACGTGAGGAGAATCAGGAGATTAGGAGGGGAAATAAACCCATTACATCTAGTTACAGCGCAACAAGTTTACCAATGTTGAGGTTTGAAGTTGACACTCCGTTGAATTCAGGTGGTAGCAAAAAGGGACATAAAGAAAGACATAAACCAAAGAAAAGTCTCAGCTTGACCTCAAATTAGTGAAATGGGTGTGGTATAAAAGCAACTTACACAAGAAGGCACCAAAATATGAACCTCAGCATAGTTTTCTGACACAGTAGTTGATTTCTGTGGTAAAGTTTTGTGCCGACTCATGTCTAGGTCTTTAACTTCTAAAAAGAATTAAACTAACCTGGTTTCAAAACTGACCAACCAGACAGACACAAGAGATTCGTGACTGGTTCCATACAAAGTGCTGACTGGTTCCATACAAAGTTTGATTGGTTCTAGACAAAGTGCTTCATTTTTATCAATATTCTTGATATGATGAAGATTTGGCATAAAAAAAGGAGTATGTTTATCATTTTCATAAAAGACTGCCTTGGAGTTAAACATGTAACATGTAATCATTTTTTGGGTAAAATATTAAGAATTGAGATCATACCAGGGACCAAAATAATACAGTATTGAATATACCTTGATTTTATCTCAGATTTTGCTTTTAGCTTGGAATGGGTTAGTGTGAAAAAATGTTTTGTCAGAAAATGTGTTCTTTCATTTGCCATTTAGATCGTGTGATAGAATTTTTATACCCTCGAAACGAAGTTTAAGGGGGTATATAGGAGTCACCCGGTGGTTGGTCGGTCGGTCGGGTGGGCGGGCGGTCTGTTGCATTTTCCTTGTCCAAAGCATAACTTGAAAACTACTGGTTGGAATTCAATACAACTTCATACAATGGTCAAGCACAATAAGAGGAAGTGCAGTGCACAAGAACCATAACTCCATCTTGAGTAATTACAGAGTTATTGCCCTTTGTTACTTTTCCTTGTCCGGAGCATAACTTGAAAACTACTGGTTGGAATTCAATACAATTTCATACAATGGTCAAGCACAATCAGAAGAAGTGCAGTGCACAAGAACCATAACTCTATCTTGAGTAATTACAGAGTAACTGCCCTTTGTTACTTTTCCTTGTCCGGAGCACAAATCTGACAGCTAAAATATTAAGCCATAAATCATCGCTTTTTGATTCCTCTAATTAACAATCTTAACTTGTCAGTATTCTAATTCGGCATCGTTAACCAAACACACTAGGTGATGTGCAATAACTCTATTGTTTAATCTGCTAAGTACATGCAATATGATCTAAACAAAACAGTATAGATGTATGATTCATCAAAGATGATATTGGGTTTTAGTTTTCATTAAGAGTATGATAGAAATTACATTGTGTCTCCTTTTCGTTTGTTCCAGAAACTGATCATGCGGGACTTGTAATTTAAAGTCAAAATAACTCAATAAGCTAATTATGCTGGTAGTTTAAGACGTGTGCGTGCGTAGAAAAAATAACTATTACGACTTGGCAGTTAAACTGTACACTTGTCTGTATCATGAGACAAATTTGAAATATGCCTCCGTGGAATATAGTATTGCAAACTCTGTGGAATATAGTATTTCAAACGGTTCAAAACAAAGTCAAAGATAGTCCATTGATCTATTATATGTCGGTCATGTGAATGATCGTTTTCCGATTACTCGATCGGAAGAAGGACCGAGTACTCGAATATTAAATTTGGTACTCGTTGCCATCCCTAATATTTTTACATAGTAATTTACATGATAGCTCTGTGACAGTCAGATTCAGATATTTTCAGTGATAATAAAGTTGATCATCGCCTGTATACCCGGTACACTATACAGGTATGAATTTATATGATTGTGCAGTTATATTGTCTGCGAAGAGGTGTATGAACTTCTAGACTTGATTCTTTTAAATTTTAGTAAGATACGTCTATTGTTTTTTTCATATACTTTTACTGATCAGAAATACAATTTTATGTAAAGACGTTGAATGATAAGTACTTCTACAAACGATGAAAGTCTCAATGTGTATTTCACACAATTTTTGTGCATGAGTCAACATCATATGAACAATAGCGATATCTCATCTGAAATCAATTGAATTTGTTGAAAACAATCATATACCTGTTCCAGGTCAATATAAAAGCTCTATACAATTTTCTTTGAAATACGGACAGGTAAGAAAATTATGTCACAATCTGAAGTGATTTTGAGTTGTTTTAATTTCATAAATAGTTAAGCAATTTACGTTTGTACTAGAATTGTGCACCTGCCATAGACTAGTGTGTTGCTGAATAAAATTGTTCATAGTAAAGAAAGTGTTGTATTTAAATTGTATATAATTCAAGCCAACTTTTTTAAAGGGTATTTATTTGAAGTAACTGATTGACTGAATTTTATGGAACTAGAAGTAATTATACATCACTATAGAGAATGTCTCGGAGGCAATTTTTGTTGTGTTCAGATCATTCCCTATCAGTGAGCTGAAAATAGCGCTTTTTGTATGTGCAGATAAATGTTCTTGTAGCAGTTGATCTCTTTCAGTCACGTCTTGGCAACTAAATATTGTGACCGTGTGATGATTTTGTTTTGGGTTATTGCAGGCAAAATAACTCCTATAATGTGGGTAGCAAGTGATTCTGCCAATGTGACCAGAGCTGATAATGTTCTGCCTTCATATCTGTACAGTAGGATGAGATGCTATGTTCTCTATCCAGCCAGTTTATTTTCAGTAGGACCATGTAAGAACAGTGGTACTATCTTACTTCAAAAATGGACATTTTTGGGGGGCTGAATGACTTCTGACCTTGCTGGTTTTTAGGGTTAGGCTACTTTGAAAAATATGGCCTGTGCTTTGAAATGGTAGTGCCTATGAATCGAACCCTTTTGACTGAAACTTTGTCTGTTGTTAGGCTTTAAAATGATTAGGCCCTGTTTGACTTTGAATTGGAAGTTTTCCTAACTCAGCACATATCTTACCACTTTGCTTGAAACTTGTTGTCTCTGGGCGTGTCGATCCTTGTAATTTGATATTGGCCCTTTACTTTGATGGAGTTGCCGTAGTCTCACAATCTCGTACCCTTATATTACTACTTGTCTTAAGAGGTGTCACTCAAACGATCCTTGTTTTTGTGAAATTATGCCTTTTACTTTGAATTGGAAGTTTGGCAATCTATCACACATACACACCTTTGTTTATCAAACCTTATGGTCAGTTTATCAAAAATTTTACCAAAAATTAATGTTTCTTTTTTAACTTTCCAGTTTAACTATGTTAGCAGAATTGTTGTCCTGATAAAAGTTGTTTTATTGCAAACACCCACAATAGTAAGCGTGCTGTCTTATGGACATTTTTGAAATTCAGCAGGATATTAGCAATTTTCTACAATTTTATAGGACATGCATTTAAACTAATGAGAAGCCTCATTACTCATGAAGATAATGCACACCAAATATAAATAGACAATATGGTGAATGTAATTTAGGGTACTTTGGTTTTGTCCAAAGACATGCACCACATCAACATGCTTTAGTGAGCTTTTCATTTAAAGCTTGTATTTTATTGAACTAAATATTGTTTATAAATTTTCAGTCTTTGTTTAGTTGTATAAAGCATTTCCACCACAAAGATGGAGTATAAAACAAGAAAGGTCAAAAGATCATAATCAAGGTCAGTCATGGGGATTTTGGAAATTACTTTGCAAAACTGTACAAATGGTCCAAATCTCTAAGAACAAAAGCTAGTCCAAAGGTCAATTCAAAACTAAATATGGCTGTAATTTCAAAAACATGACAATAGGTCAAGGTCTGTCGAAGTTGAAGCCTACATTCAAAACTGTATACAATGTATAAATTTCATTATGTAGCTTCAAAAACAAAGTACGTCAATGTCAGCCAAGGTCAAAGTTGTAATCTGCGTGCAAAACTATCCATATAGTTCAAATTTTGTTGCTGTAGCTAAAAAAAAAAAGTACAATGTATGTCAGTAGGTCAAGTGATCCGGAGCGGGGCCAGCTTGGATCCAAGGGGTATGATTTAAACAAACTTGGTACAGGACCACTAAGCAATGCGCCCAGTGAAATATCTAAGCTCTGGGACTTGTGGTCTGAGACAAGAAGATTTTTAAAGATTTTCCTAAATATCTCCATGTAAAATCAAATGGGACTCGGGGCGAGATCGATTTTGACCTGGGGGAGGGGGTCATGATTTGAATAATCTTGGTAGAAGACTATCAGGCAATGATATCTGGCAGATATCTAAGGTCTAGGCCGTTTGCTTTTAGAAAAAAACGGTTTTAAAGATTTTCTTATAAAAGCATATGTAAAAACCTGTGACCCGGGGGTGGGGTCAATTTAAAACCGGGATTCATGATTTGAACAAACTACACAATGCTACACTCCAAATATCTAAGTTCTGGGCCTAGCGGTTTTAGACTAGAGGAACAGTTTTAGACAAGTTTTCCATATAATCAAGTTGTCCCCGGTTTCTCAGTTTTGACTCTGTATTCAGGATTGGAACAATCTTGGCAGAGGTCCACTAGACAATGCTTCATGCTGAATATCTAAGCTCTGAGAGATTTTCGATTTGGGTTCAAATTTGATCCGGGGTCATGATTATCTTTTTAGACCAGACAATGCTGCAAGCAAAATATCTCAGCGCTGAGCCTTCCGGGTTTTGACAAGAAATTGTTTAAAAGGTTTTACTTCCCGTTGCCGTGGCAATTAGAGTTTGTATGGAATGTATTTCTTTGATCAACTTTGGTAGCACTTCATGCTAGAAATATTCCTGCCAAGTTTCATCAACATTGCCCTAGTGGTTTCATGGATGTCTTTCGAAGCAAAATGTGAACGACCGACGACGGACGTCCAAGGATCCTAAAAAAATGTTTGAAAAGATTAGATTAACATCTGAAAAGTTGTGAATCCTAGTGAACTCAAAAGTAAACTTCTATGTCAAGTTTTCCCTGAATAGGTCGTATCACCAGAAATTATGTCTCCGGGAAAGTTGTCACGAAAGTTTTGGTATAATGTTAAAGAGAAAAAGATTTTCAATTATATTTTTTTTTAATTAACTAATACAGAGACCCATCAATACGTTTTAGCTCACCTGATCACGAAGTGGCCATAGTGAGCTTTTAGGATCGATGGATGCCCGTCTTCCGCCTGTCTGTCCGTCTTCCGTCTGTCTGTCGTACGTAGTTCACAATTTGTTTAAAAATAATCTACTAAATCACTGAACCAGTTTCAACGAAACTTCACAGGGATGTAACTTGCATGAAGCTCTACCAAATTTGTTAAATAATTATGCAGAACCTTGGTTGCCATGGCAATGGAAAGGGAAAAAAGACTTTAAAAAATTTCTTTCTTAAAAACTGGCCGGCCCTTAGATAAGATATATGGCATGAATCATTATCTAGTGGACCACTATATATCAAGATTTTCAACTCGTGCCCCCCGGGTACTAGTAATAATTGACATCGCCCTTGAGATCACTTGATTTTACAAAGGTTTCAATAAGAAAACTTTAGAAATATCTTTATCTGAAACCAAAGGGACCAGAGATGCGTTGCCTGAAGCATTGCCTAGTGGGCCTCTACATAGATTATACAAATCATAACCCCAGGGGGTCACTTGATTTTGCATAGGCTCCTGTACAGAAAACTTTAAAAATCTTGTCTTAAACCACACGCCCCAGAGCTAAAATATGTGGAATGTAGCATTGTGTAGTGGTCTTCTGCCAAATCATGAACACCGGGTCAAATTTATCCCGTCAAGGGGTCACCTGACATTACATAGAGTTATATAGAGAAATATATATTTTTTAAAAACCTTCTCCAAAACTACAAGGCCCATAGCTGATATATTTGGCAGGTAGCCTTTACCAAAATTGTTCAAATCATGATTCTGAGGTCAAAATGGACTTCACCCCGGAATCACAGGTTTTTTTATAAGGATTTAAACCACAAGGCTTAGAACCTGATTTTTTGACAGATAGCATAGCCTACTGGTCCTCTACCAACATCATTCAAATCATGATCCCTGGTCAAAATAGACCCCGCTCTGATGCTCATTTGATTTTACAATGAGATATTTAGGAAACATTTTTAAACATGACCTTAGATATCTGGCTGGCAACATTGTCTAGTGGCCATGAATAAAGTTACATAAAGTACTGTTCTTCCTGTCAACGAAATTTGACTTGGACGTAAAATAATTATTCTAACTCGTAACGGTGATTCTGATTGGCTACGTGGCGACGTTTAAATAACGTTGGCACATTTCCAAAATCGAACGTTCTGTTATTACCGCATTTTTAGAGCAATGGTGCACAGTTTAGTGAAATTGACATTTGCGACAGTAAACACAATTTTAAATGGTCGTACGTTATTCTCGGAAGATGCTTGAAGTACATTTTGGTATATAGCACTGGCTGATACGCATATTACTGCACTTAATGCAAGGTTAAGACATCTCATAACATATTCAAAGTGAGTTCATTTGTAATTTCGATTACGTATACATACCAAGGCACTTTTTTTGTAGTAATTTTAGGGTAACAGTGGCAACTGATGCAATTGTATTAAAGTAGTAAATAAGAAAATTTGGACATGTTTAATTGACCATGTGACACTCTGAAATTAGATTATAATTGTAGACGAATAGTACTACAAAATAAACATTGATATCTCTAACTTTGAATGAGATAAAGTGAAGTTATACTAGATTAGAACAGTTCATGTACTATAGTAATTTCGGTTACACCAACGAAAAGGTAAGACTAATTATATTGCTGTAATAATATTTTGCATTACGTTACTTCAGACAGATGGCTTGTAACAAGTATTTCACCCGTTTCGTCGGTTTGGACGTTCAATCTTCACCTTCTCCTCTCTTGATATGTAAAGTATTCGTAAAAGCGTTTAATTTTGGTTAAAGTGGTTAAAGTCACATGAACACATTAATTTGAAAGATAAGAGTACTTCTGTCTATACGTTCGAAGAATTTGTGATGTGGTCAACAAGAAAGATATCAATAATTTGAGTTTAGAATCTAGTTTATGCTGGGGTAAAGCTTGGTTGAGACAAGAATCTCTCGTTTATGTGCCCTATAGATAGAGAGGTGCGATGAAAGTTATCGAGATTTTAAAATTAATTCGTTGTTGCTGTTCTTTAATTGAATACTAGTAGCCAAGGTGTAAATAAATAGCCCATGATTTACTTCATAATTACCAAAGATAATCATGAAATAACATGCTTAAAGCAAGCATTATTTTTAGATGGGGCTGTTGTCATTGCTATGGTTACCAGTGAAACTTTTGCTAGAGTTGATTGAACGCTTCTTATTTGCTCTGGTAAGTTATCATCAACTGCTCATTTTCGTCAGTCAAGGTTTTATATACATGTACATACATCTAGTTTACTGTCTGCAATGTGGATTTCTAAAGAAGAAAATATGTAATTACAATGTACATGTGTGTCATGTGAAACTGCGAGTTGATTTCAAGTTTATCAAATATGGACTAGTATGTGAATTTCAGAGAAACTTCTGTAACATGAAAATATGAGGTAATTATATTAAATACAATGAATTGCATATTTTTCTGCAACTTCAAATCATACTTAGATTCTACATATTGTATGCTTCTTTTAATTCTCTGGTGTGTAATTAATGGAAATTACGAATTTACTCGTATTTCCTGTCCTGGAAGATCTTTCCAAGCAACTTCATATAGTTTGTCTGAGATATGAACATTTTTACTTTCAGCTAGACGACATCACACTTTCTTCTATGTTAATGTCCCTGCTTTTTGCATGATGGTAAAAACATTTCATTTATGAAAGGCGCTTTTCAACTTTTCGTGTTTTGTTCTATAGTTTTGACTTCATGTATTATGCCAAAGTGCCTAAAACTGCATGTTCCAAATTTCAGATCAACCTGTATGATGCCTACTGTTACAGTCCTTTGCAGACGACACTGTCACCAGTTGTTGCTAAGATACCACGCGCAATACATCTTAGGGGGCAACAAGTTGACGTGTTTACAGCAAATATTGTGTCTTGGTCAAGAACAATACTAATTATACCAGTCGCGTGGTGCTTGAAGTAAGTTTATTCGTTACTTTTGTTGTTGTTATAAATACATTAGCAGATGAAATTACCCAAGAGTTATTGAATGATCTTCATATGTTGAAGAAACTTGAGCAAGCACTTAATCTACAAAATCATCAAGTATTCAGTGACTTAACTTGAGCTTCAGAAGTGCATATAACATCTTTTCTTCTTCGTTTAGATTGTTTATACATGTATAGTACCGGCCGGCCGTCGGATTCTTCCCCCTGGTAAACTTGCCAAGATCCCAGTATGACTCACATGCATACTGGGACATTGCAAAAAATAAACATCTGGGGAGCTTTGTTTCACCCGACTGCAATACCCAGTCAGCTTTGTCCAAAGAGTAGGATTATTTAGCCAAATTGTGTAAAAGTGCCAGTAGCCAAAAGATAGGTGTAATAGCTTGTGGTATGAGAGATTTACCCAGTTTAATCAGTTATTTTGCCTTTGTGTACAGTGTGCACCACACCCCGCCGAGACATCTGTGCATACTGGAAATGGTCTGCACTGTCCGATCTTTAGCTGGTAGATTTTAATTTAGCAGTCCTATGAAAAACGAGGTGATGACGCCCTAAATTTTAGTTGATATTATGGTAAACATGAGTAATCGATAAGCTACATTGATAAAGTATCATATAGAACAAGATAACAGATGTACACTTTGTTGTCAGAAATTAATTAACAATTATGAACAACAATATCAATGTAACTGTTACATTTCTTAAGACATCCTGATCAAACTTGAACATAATATGTATGGCTATAACATCTCATATGACATCGATTATGGGTTTGATTGAATCAATACTTTCAGAGATATGGCCCCTGATTTAACAAAAAATTGCAATATTTAAGTATTTGACAGCGTTTCGTCATTTCCTCACTAATCCTAAAATATGTTCACGAAATGTGTA
>JAFMSR010002029.1:0-24959 GCA_022818135.1 Saxidomus purpurata | reverse complement strand
TTTTATGGAATTATTAATTGATACTTTGATTCAGAAAGCCACGTGGAAGCCGCAGGAAAGCGCAATACCACCGACAACAGCCGCCTGGATATCTTAATATCATGATTATATCTATATTATATTGTACTAGATAATGATACTTTTCCCTTATCTATCAAGATTATCTACATAATGCTTGTTTAATTGTCTGCAAGATAGTTCCTGCAGTTGGTTTATTGCGCAACAAACTTGCTTTATCTTCATTTCTATAGAGACTCAATTACATCAAATTCGGACGAGTGGTTGGCTTAAACAATATTTGACCAGTGGTCTGTTGACTAGAAAATACATATGAAAATACATATATTATACATGTATAGCAAGTTACTGTTCATTATTATTCTGCATAAAGCATGAATAATTTGTTCTCGGTTTTAAATTACCACACTTAATTCTCGTCGGATTTGAGTTTCTGCTTCTGTTTGAACACCCTTATATACTCCCTTCTTTTCTTTTATTTAGGAATTATATGTAAAATAATACTATAATTACATCATCTGTCATCAAATGCAACAACTTCTTCGGTTATGCCTTCCTTAATATATGTCAGACAAAGGCCCAACAAAAATGGGAACCTATTCCATTTAACTAAATTTGTCGCTTTAGAATGTTTTTGTTTACTGTTTAACTTTCCTGAAAACCTGCATTATTTGACAAAGAGAACATTAAAAAGTAACATGTTTGTTGTGTAATGACATAAGACAGGCAGCATGTTATAGATAAAGTAACACAGACATGTTCAGGGCTATCATTTGCCGTCCTGATAACATGCTATGTTATTTGAGCAGCAACCAATTATAATCAAGGTAATACATTATTATTCAGGTAATTGTCCTGTTATTATTTGATAACTTGGATAATGTTCTGTCCCAGAATAAATGAGTGTAGAATAAAAAGTCGTCTAAGTAGATTCTGCAGATTAAATACCAGTAATGTCTTAATACGAATTTATATCTTGCTGCAAATTTTCATGCTTTTTTACAATTTGTTTATTGCAGGCAGAGACATAAATTTAATCTATTTCACTAGTTGAGAGAAGATGAAAAGCCTGTACTAAGTGTTTAGAGAAAACATTTCGGTAATATTGGGTGCTTTGCTGCATGAACTTTAACCAAAAATAATGTGTCGTGCAGTTCCGTCGAAACTTACGTAACGTTAGACATGACGTTAAAATAACATGTCCGAAACAACAACAGCATATCAATACAATTATAGACGTATTGCTTGAATGAAAAATTACAGTTTATTAACATTAATTGACTAAGTCGAAACAATTTAAAAGGAGTGCATTTATAAACTAAAGATTAAAAGCTTACAATACATAAATAGGAAAATGTTAAGTATACGACACAGCAAAGGGTCAGCTCTATGGAAATGATGTGGGAAACAATAAACATAAAAGTTTCAGTTATTTTAACTTCTTTACCTAGCCTTAAGGTTCTCGGTGAACATCTTCTCAAATCGTCGGCACCTGAATGGCTAACTTAAAGCTCATTTTAACCAATCAAAGACTTATTTTGAAAATTGCATTCAAACAAATTTTAGGCCCCCTTTGCACATATTGTGTAAAACACATTTAAACAATATTGTTAGTGTTAAAGCACATTTTTGCAAAACCACTCTAAACCTACAAAATTAATATAAACTGCTGTGCTCCGTTAAGAACAAAAAACCTGAATTATTTTTACGACATTCCAACAGCTTTTCTGTCGGAGACAAAAAGGCAATTCTTCCAAATCAAACATTCATCAAATGCCATTCCTTAGAAAACATTTTTGTGTTCATGAACACGATATTTATATAATCTCTTGGAAATTCCTTTCCGAAGTTACTTTTGTATCTATATATACATTTCACGCAATGTAAAGACAGCTAATCGACGTATATATCAAAGCCTTCAGAAACAGATATAGATAGTTTGACATTTGATGAAGGTACTCATTACATATTTATCAAATTAATAGACAAATACACCTCTATTTATACATACCTTCTTCATTAGTTACGTCAGTGTATTTACTGTAATCAGTAGAGCTGTCAAATGGAACCATGGTCTTGGTGTCGTCTGCTACGACATGGTCGAAATGAGCGTCCTTTTCCCGGCGATTCGTCTGCTCCAAAAGTCTTCGTTTCTGCTCCTCTTTGAATGTTTCCTTGATTTGTTTCCATATCTTGTATCTTTTATTCGTTAATAAAAATGCTTTTGGCATTTTAGAAATAAAAGAAATTAATTCGATGTGCCTAAAGCATGCGTGTTGAATATTATTCCAGATTTATGAACTCTAGAAGCATCTAGCTTTTCTTTTCTTTTTATTTAAGGTAACAAAATGCTCTTTCCAGATATTCAGTGCAACCACGAACAAAACCAAACACTGAGCCCTAAATCAGATGTTCACAATTTGCACACTTCTTAAGTATTCTCGTCTGATGTTAACTCACTTCTGCTACTCTTCTATTTACTTATGATCACATGCTGCTACTCATCAAACACCGTTAGCTCAGAATGACACCGAATCAGCATCCGTTGCCATTAGGAACGGGTCTTTGTGTTCCAGACTGGTTCACAAACAATATCGCTAACAAGTGGCCAACGGTAAGATACAGTCTACTGAAGAAAGGCACGCGCAGCAATTTGACTGGTTGTTTGTTTATCTGGAGCACGAGCACCGCTCGCGAGGGGGAGGGAGCAAACTGTACGATGGCTTCTCGAATTTCACATTAAAAGCTTTCTGAGTTTCATAGCTTGCCCGGGGAATATACCAACAGATGTGCATTGTATTTATGAATTGTTAAGAGTTTTATTGTTTTGTTATTCTTATTATGTGCCTAAATCCAACTTAAACTAAATAATGCAAATTTAATATTCTTTGCATATCAAGTCATACAGCACTATCATTATTTTATTATGAAAAAAATACTGAAAAGAAAATAAGATAAAGAACCCACTCCATTGTCTTTCATGAAAGCACGAACACGCTGATGATATAGATATGAACATTGCTAGACTATGGCTAAATTAATAAGATACTATATAACAAGAACGCTATATGACAGAAAAACGTCTGCAAGGGCAACCCCTGTCCATACAGTTCAAAATCGATTTGATAGTATTTTATTATAAGATTGTTTTGACAGGGTAGGTCTTCCGCCGACGTGCAGCAGTGTCTTCGAGTGTCATGAAACCATTGAAAAGGATTTGTCGTATCGACACACAAAAAGTATATAAAAGTAGATATCTTTATCAATATGACCAAAATAAATACCACAAAAAAGCCTCAGGATATTTAGAACGTAAAATGAAAAAAGTTTAAAAATGCTCAAAGTTGAAGTACATTTTACTAGTTTAAAGAAACGCTTTTTTAAACAACTCATTTAGATCTACACACTTTTAACGTTTTCTTTTCTTTCCGATTTTATTAATGCGGTTAAAAGATTGTCTGCAAAATGTGTTAATAATTACATCACCGTTATGTGCATGTAACAGCCATAAAGCCGTCATAAACCCTAACATGCGTGTAATTACCGATTCTCTTTTTTCAAAGCCTGGGAAAATAGTAGAAACTCCACGCGTCTGGCACAAGCCCAGGTGACGTCATATGTCACGTGCCTTAAGATTTGTAAAACCGTAAGTTTTCTTGGCAAAAGATTTTGGCTTCAGAATCACTCTCGTTGCTTATGAATGAAAGTCGGTAATGATATGATGGGCTTGGATCATTTACCAGACTTGGATCATTTTCTAGGTGAATAATTCCCACAGTAATATATATACACAGGAAATCCTCAATACACTTTCTTTGTTTTTCTTTTAAGAACAAACATACGTTTCCGAGAAAACAGAACATAAGACCCCCACTTGTCAGGGCGACTGTTGAGCAATGCCATATGTTTTATCTTTGAAAAAAGGTGGTTATTACCGGAATTATATAAGCACCGTCTGAAGTTCTCGCTAAGAGTGATTTTCCTGTTTCGAATTCAGTGCGTTTTAAATAAAAATGCATTGACTATGTAGATCTAGCTCAAGCGGTTTGTAGTAAACAAGTGCATGTATATATCGATTCCGTTCTCTTCAAGTAGCAAGGTTATTACTAATGCTGTTTAAGGGTGAAGTCCAATACGTTTAACCAATACCCCGATGGGCCCAAATTTAAAAAAACCCATAAATACCACGCAAATGACCACTATAAAAGAGATTGTTAAGAATATAGAAATACCAAGAACAATGTCACATAGTGGATACAATTAAATACAATGTACCTGACATGTCATCATCAGACTGTATGGATGTGCAGGGTGATCATGACCTGCGCTGGCCGAAAAGGCAGTCACAATGTAACCCCGGATAAGAAAAATCTAAATGCACATATGCATCACTGAAAAAGGTACAATCCAGCCCACCGTGTTTATGTCATTGTTCATTTCTTTGAGGTTACATTTGGTGTCAAGCTTAATTAAAGTGCACGAGAATATCGTGCGGCATAATCTAGGCGAAAGGTCCTTAATGTCAACAAAAATCATGCATCTGTAATCTTTGCTGCGTTTTTATATATAAGACAAAGCTAAAGTCATTTTACAGGTTAGATGTAGATGGACGTGAAGGTTTTTACAGGGAAGCTGATACCGTATGCGCATAAAAAATCTTGCGCATAAATCTGCGCAGAGATATAAAGATTTGTTAGAACAAAATACTTGTGCAGAACTTAAAAACAAATGTATGAAGTTAACCGATATACAGGAGTGCAGTCTTGTTGTTTCAGGGAAGCCATCAATGAAAGCTTGAAATGCAATTCAAAACAACACGAGCACGTGTGTATAATACATATTATATATTTTGCATGGTGTTCGAATTATTATTATGATATGGAACGTCCCTTGATTTCCATATTAGAGAAAGGTTTACTTTTTTATTCCAGAATCATAACATCAGTTATGTACAGGAGAAAGATGTATTATATCCATTTGGCGAGATCGAAAAACCTCTAATTGTATCACCGTACACACAGTTCATTCATAGCTTAAAGTTCGCATATCAGTGAGGGAAAAGCTGGAGAATGAAAGAATTAATGAAAAAAGGAACTTCAATGGGGTTCTGTTCGGGACAGTTTGTTCTGTGCGATTTCTAGAGATTCTGAAAACATAAAACAGATAAAGGAGTTTTTTCGTCGAGTCTGTTTCCCGCCGTATGTGTTCGAAAGAAAATAATACATGTCACATAAAAAGCTTTAGTTTATATCTAATTTTTATTATAAAGAAAAGTGATCAGATTATATAAAAACCATGTTTCAAAATTCTATGTTCTGGTAATGGACCATGTAATCAACTAACATAGATAATCAATAGCACCAGTACATTATTAGATTTTTACAGTTCCTTCTTCCCGGACGAACCTGCTAACACCCCAGTATGACTCCGATGCTTACCGGTACCCAACACATTTTGAAAAGTTTTGTTTTATCTGACTGCACTACCCAGTCAGTTTTGTCCAAATATTATTATTACTCGACCCAACTGAAATGTCAGTAGGCAAAGATCGGTTGCCAGCGTAAGTTGGTGCTTAAACCACTTTGCCGTGCGGTTTCTTTATTTGGTGTTATATAAATAGCACCAATCTTTATTAACATGTCAACGTTTAAATTATCATAAATCTCAAAAAATATTTATTTTATTGTGATGATGTTCGACTGATCCTAGATAGTCACACGAAAAAATAAAGCAAAACGTTTTGATAAAATTCAAATAAATTTAAATTTTGTTCGCATAAGAACAAATGTTAAATTACATTTTCTTCAAATATTGTTTCTACGAATAGATGCGTCCGATATTTATTGGCATTTGCGGAGACAACACTCACATTTTTGTAAAGACAGCAAGTTTGACCAAACTGATAAAGTTTTAAACAAATACATGATATGACCGACCGTTATGTTTTTCTAAGTTTTAGCTTTATTAGTTCTTAAGACTTAATTTCTTGCTCGATCATATACTGAAATGAAACATTAATAAAACAAATCTCGCACACCTGCTTCTTGTCCTGCCCGCTGTGTGACTATGCGAGACATTGATTGTTACACATCAATTGCCATTTTATAGCCAAATGTGCATATCTTATATTTGTATTCAGATAAAAGAACCCATGTTAACTGTTACAAAGTATTCTTAGGATAAAGACAGAGAACATTATAAAGTTACTTGCTTCTTGCAACAAATAAGACCAGGAAATCATCATGTTTGTTAATTCTGTCATTCTTCAAACATGCATGTAGAATTGCAATTGTATTATGCCTCTATTACATGCTCAATGATAAAAGACAAGTGCATATCAAGTTCTTGTTTTTTTTTCAAAACAGTATTTTATTGATACATCACATAAGATATACTATTACAAAACAACATAAAGAATTGAGTAGCAAGCGCTAGGCTCTGGGTAGTGTAATGTATCACAATAAGACATAATGCACTTTTCTCATTACTAAGTTTTAGTATCGCTTTTGAAATTATTCTAGCATTAATGGCATTATGCTCCAAATGAGGTACGACGAGCAAATATTAAAAAAAATATTCTGGTTAAGGATGACTAAACGTAGTTTTCTTTGTTACGCAATAGTCTGTTCGGACCAGACTCTCTTAGTCAGGTCAATTTTAATTCATTTAATTTCTATGTTTCACACACAGATAATGACAAAGTAATACCGCTACACGGCATTGAATGACTAGATTTAGGTGTGAAATGAGAATTATGTAAAAACAAGTCCTTAGCATTATAAAAAAAAACTTTAGGCGGAATTTTGACCATAGCATGTGCTGTAGAACATTTTAAAATTTGTCCATTACTAAGTCTACTCCCAATTTACTACCACATGTAAAATAACCTTACATTTCTTACCTAAGATTCTAATATAACTATTGTATATTTCTATAGCCAATCGGAGTGCTTTAGTATGATTTGAAGGTGGAGTTGTTTCGAAGATGGAAGTAGCTCCTTCCGACCCCCATAGAAATAGAAGTAATATAATTACATCAGTCGCATGAAACAGCGATTTAGAAACTGAAAACTATTTTTTGAATTCTAACAGCCATCTTTTATGCTCTATTAGGCCTACACATTGCTGAAAAAAGGTACATAGTTGTTACGACAGTTTTCATAAATTCGGTTCTTAAGATTTGAAATAGCCTATGGCTTGGAATGCTTTGTCGAAATTATTTAGCTTTCAGTGGATGTAATGCTCCTGGTGGAATAATTCAGGAGAGCGAAGCCCAAATAAATTGTTACGTAAGCACATTACAGACGGAAATATAAGAATAAATGGTAATAAACCTTCGTAATAATTTATTCGGGCTTCGAACTGAAATCTACTTCACTTATTAGAGACCGTGCACTAGGAGAGATGTTTAATCATCAACTATCATCCATTAATTTCTGCCATATTTTTGCCTAAAAAGTTTAGTTTTGCTAAATAGCCATTCATCTTGTGCAGTGAATCAATCTTAATTCCTTAAGAACAAGCATTTTACGGATCTTTTCAACGACTGAAGCGTATTTACGTTTGAACATTACACAATAACTAAAATTTAACACATTTCGGACAGTCAACTCTTCGTCCCGTATTTAACTAGTCCAGATTTCTTTTTACAAGAATCATAATAATAAACGTTTTACACTAATTCTTTTTTCCGTTTTTCGTTCGCAGTTCTACGCGGTGACAGCAAAGAAGGATGCAGTATTCATTTGGCCCTTACTTCTGTTCTAAGGTGGTATTGACTGGACACGCTTTTCTCCTCTGACATCAACTGTGACAAACACACCAGCCTTACTGTAATTGTGAAACAATTTTATTTATATGATAAAGACAGTTTCAGCTCCCCTGATCTTGGTCATCTCGATATAGATGCATGAACAGCCTTTCAAAATATAGCAAGTAAAACAATTTTATATATAGTTTATTAAAGTCTCTCTTTTCATTGTACATCAAGTATATTGCACAAATAACACAACATGAAATACCATGCACAATGATATTCATATATGAATTTAAGACTGTTAAAATACGTTTGTAGTCTCAATAAAAGTCAATTTGATTCATTTACCGGTATCTGACTAATATTACAATCATTTGTATCACAGTGAAATAATCTTGTTGTTTATTGTTTACACATAAAAGTTATTCATACAGACTGTAATGTTTTATCCCAACAGGTAAGTATAATATACATCATGTGTACGTCTAAGACATATTTAGACAATTGCTGTTTCGCAATGATTTTCAAATCCAACCATTGTGCTTTACTGAGACTAGCATTATGTTTAGATCATGTTAAAATAATACACTTATTTAATTCATAAAGAGCTCTCGCCATACATCTGTTATAAAATTAAGATAAACTACCTTGAGCCTAACAAATATGCAGAGGTCCGTGTCTTAGTAGAAGCATACATAAAATAATTTTATACGACTTCTTCAGATTTGGTAATATTTAGATTTTTAAAATTTCTTTATCAGACACGATACTAATTGATATCTATCAAGGACATCCAGCCGTAATAGGAGTTCATTCAATCTTTTTAAGGTCAAAGCTATTTACGAAATTAGTATGTAAGGTAAATGAAATGAAACTGGTTTTTCATGTTATGCCTGATCTTTTTCGTTCTAAGACTTACTTTTTTAATCTTTTATAAAGTGTCATTATTGTAGTGTGGCTTCAGTAGCAGCTCATACATCTCGGTGCCATCTTCTTATCTGTCAGTACTTATCTACCGTACGGCCTGCCACATACACCGACGGTGATTTCTAGTAATTTGAAATTAATTTTCTCCCCGGACGTTATCACCTTACCGTTTAACAAGTTGCTGGTCAAGAACGGATCGAGGAGTACCGAGCTGAAACAGGTGTGCCTAATTATATCCACCATTTCAGAATGCCAGACAACGAGCTAAAATGTTTTGACAGGAGCATAAACAAGCTGGAAATATTAGAATATCGCCATTAACGCCTTAGTAAGAATTTTGGAAATGTTGGACGTTGCGTGGCCTTATTAAAAACAGGTGATCAACATGATCGGCGAGCTTGAAAACCTTTGTTAAAGTGTCGTGCCTTATCACCCGACCATAAGATCAATTTTAGAAAGGCTTCTGACGCCTGACATGTAATGAAAACTATCTGCATACTCTTGCATTGATTTCAAGCTTGAAATATGTACATACAAAAATGTATCTTCATTAGATCACACCAGTAATGCTTTTCAAAGTTTTTGTAAAACAAAATTGCACCATTTGATGCTTTTGTTATTGAATATTATCTTTTTTAATATCACACGTTGTCTTTTTTCCACATTTCATAAAAAATGTAATACAAAACAATAACATTTGGGGTAAGCAGTGTTTGCAAACGATTACACGTTTATAAGAAATATGCAGAGAAAAATAACTGTTTTCTTCCATGTAATTTTCCTGACATTTTACTAGAGCATACAACCATTTGTTTTTTTGTAAAAGAATCATTCCTGTGCAAAAAGTCTGTTCAGTCATACCAACACACTGAATTTTTTCTTTTAACTATCCGTAACTTTAGAAGCGGCGACTGCTTACAGAATATTTTATATGAATTTTGTCTATTGTTTTCACATATTATGATTCAACTAAAATTATAATCTAATGGATTCAGAAAAACTATTTTATAGTTTATATTATGCCTATACATAAAAACATAGACGACAAGAGGACCCTTAGGTAAGCTAAAAATAACCTATATCTCTGACACTCCTTACAACGGCTAATGGATACATCATTCATAACATGTTCACAGTAACATATGATTTTCATCAAAGTTTCGTATGATAACACAACGCCATTTGTGCATTAACTGGTTCACTTAGGATTATTTATGCGAGGAATTAAGGGCCTATGGACCGTTAATGAGTGATATGTCGACAGGTGGCACGAGGTTTCAATATAATTAGTTCCATTATCATTGCATTTGATAACCCTTAGATATAAAGGGTCAAATAGTGACCCTAGAAGCTACTGAATGTACACATTAGATCGATCTTTTTTTGCACTCATTTCCACTTGCAGACTGTAATCACCACAGGCCTCGTTTTCAATAAATCTTGTTTTCTGTTCTCTGCTTAAAACACACATAAACTCATGAAATGACTCCACTAATATTAAATAGTAAAATGTTTTATACAAAAGCCTTCAGACTGTTTATTTCGTAAAACAAAACTTTTCTTTAACATGTCGCCAGTGGTTGTATTTTCTGCTTGATTATGTGAACATATTGTTTTTGTAACCACTTGAATCCGGTGCCATTTTACCTCAGCTGTGTCGTAAGGTTACTTGTTTATGTTGCGCTATTCCCCGTTGGTAGAAAAAAACAAGAAAAAAAATCAAACAAAGACAAGCGTGACATAAAGCATTTTCAGAACGATCGCATTCGGTTCTACCTTATAGTATGTTCTTTGTGTTCTTCATGAATATGATGGTACTGTCAATATGTATGTATGCATTAGCTATTGTGTGTCGTACACAGCTTTATATATACATCACGTATGCTAAACAAAACAACAGTCGAATTGCCGTTTTCAAAAAAGAAGAAATTAACTTTCTGTACGTAAATTGTTTTCTTGTAATTTGTAAAGGTAGTGCGGCAGTTTTGATATGCATGCTAAGTGCGGAAATGGTTACTAATGTGAAACATGCATAATGACAGTTATTACCTTCCTATCAATATGGTTTGCAAAAGTACGGAAATCTACAAATTTTGAAATTCAGTTTGGTTGTGATAAAATACCTTCTTATGATTCTTACTCAGTATTATTTTGGATAATTTTTTTTGCTAAATATAAATTCTTTGTGTTTTGGAGTAGATCTATTTCACGGGACGGATTAAAGCCTTTTCCCTTTTCATCATTAAAATTAGGGCATTCTAACAATAAATGAAATTCATCCCCTAGTTTAACTACTCATGTATTACACATTCGCCGATGGTGTTATATTCCTATTTCCTTCGTCTGCTGAAAGATGTTGATTTCTTGTGCGAAATTTTATAAGCCTGTATTATAGTGAAGGCTGCGTACTTGACAAATATGATCTGTTTTAAACATTTTAAACGTAAAAGGATCTGTCACTTGAATTTCAACAGTTGAGTACCACACATCTACAAACAAATCGTTTAATTCCTGTTGGACTGCATATTATAACCATTAATCGATTGAGAAAAAATGGTCATTCAAATATTTACGAGACCATATTTTATTAGATTTTTTTTTAAATTATGGATCAACGGGTATTTCCTTCATAAAGATTCGCCATTACGATTATATGAAAGCGTTATCATATGTGAATACATAATTGCTGATTATGTTTTCGGTAAATTATTTTAATCAAATACAGAAATTCGCGTCCAAAAGATATGATTTTTCTTTTCTTCAATATCTTTGTACCAATCGCCTACAACCCGTTTCACCGTAAATCATAGCATTCGGAGTTGACCGTTTTTTTTATTTAATAACATGCTTGATTGATAGAAGTTGCCCCCGTTCTATACTTTCTAAATGTCCATTGGCCATATCACTGCCCGATGTATGAATATGATTGGTTTTATTGAACATTTCGATTTGTATTAACCTTAATACAATTTTTAATAGCTTTTGTTGATTGTGTTGCGATTGAGGTTTTATTTTTACATTAAAAAACCGCTTCTACCGAAATAAATACTTATATATATTTGCATTCGTTAACTGTTTCAAAAACAGTGTGCGCATTTATGACAATGTCACAATGGCGGTTGTAAAAAATCTTCTCTGACAGCCGATTAAGTTATAATACATGTATATAAAGAGGGCCCCACAGAATATTCTGAGTATTCAGGTGGTATACGGAAGGACAGAGATGACACGTGTTCTTCTATATATTACCTAGTGGTCACGAGATTGAGATCTCGTGGCCACGAAATTTGACAAAAAAATAAAATGGTCACAGTCTTTAAACAAGAGGCCATGATAGTCCTATATCGCTCATTGAGTGAACATCTGCAATACATGATAAAATTTGCACAATTCCTTATAGCAAATATAACAATTATGCAGATCCTAGCGACAATCCTGCGAAGTTTGGCTTTAAATTAGCCAATCGGTTTAGGTGAAGATGGCGTTTTAAGTTTTCTACGTTTAGCCTTAGTGACAATTTTTGTGCGGTGGAGTGAAACCATTTGAGCACTTGTGGTGGAGGACCATCCAAGGAACAGCTCTGACCAGTTTTGCTGAAATGGGCCCCCAGTGTGTAAGGAAATGACGTTTAAATGGGTTGTTCTCTTTTTAGTTCTGGTGGTCATTTTGTGTAATGAAGCGGAACTGTTTCAACAAACTTTGGTAGCGGACCATTCAAGGGACAATCCTATAAAGTTTGACTAAAAATTGGACCAGTGGTAAAGGAGGTGATATCGTGTAAAGATTTTCTATTTTCAGCGCGGGTGGCCATTTTGAGCAGTGGAGCGAAACTGACTTGTAGAAGACCATCTAAAGAACAATCATTTGAAGTTTGGTTGAAATTGGCGCGTATGTTAAAGAGGAGATGTCGTTTAAAGCCATTGTTGTCGACGACGGACGAGGACATCAAGCGGTCAAATAACTTTGTGGCATATGAGATAAAAAGTAAAAAAATCGAAGCAAGTTTTCTCGTGACCTCGATATATTAAAAATAAAAAGCAAACTTATCTACAAACAAAGCAAATGAAAACAAAATGTTAGCTTGTGATCATGTGAGACAACAATTCCAAACTTACACTAGAGAGGTGTATTATATAATCACAAATTTACTCATTCAGTGTACATGTATTTACTGATATTTCTGCTTTAAGGAATTTCCAAAGTGTTTCCTATTAATGCACTCGTAAAATATATGCATCATTGATTCATAAACTTTTTACAATCTGAGAGATCTTATTACATTATGTAATCCCCAGCTCAAAAACATATTGCATCGTCTGCACAAATCAAGATTGACTCAGCGTTGAGCAGACATTAAAATCAGGGCCACATGTATGGAAGTGCGCTGAAGTCTGGTCCACTGTTTTTAAAGACTCGAAGTGTTTACAAAGAATGGTAATAAAATATTGATTTCTGATTGGTAAATGAGACAATCTGATTGGTCGTCGCGAGACTGGTCACGATGCTAGCAAGCAACAGTACAAGGTCATAGATTTGGAGAACGCTAGTTTTTTTACACAGTATAACAAATCAAAGGACTGAAAGTGCTGGAGGATCGATTGTCTCTGAACAACACAGCCTGCACACATACATGTGTAAATATCAGGACAACAGAAACTGTACACATACATGTGTAAATATCAGGACAACCCTTGCACGAGTAAAGTTATAAAATGGAGACACAACTGTCCACACATGTTGACCTATAACAATTTGTGTAAATTTTACTTTTGAGATAGGAACTCATGTGCTTACATTTTGCATTCAGTGACTATGTTCAACTACCCTATGAAGTATTAAGCTGTGAATGGTTACTGGTAAATGGATTTTGACAAAACTGAACTGAAACAAATTCATAGTTTGAACAACTTTTAATGTCATACGAAAGTTATGGGATATGCCCATAAGGTTGATTGTATTGTGCCAATTGACTGATTCGGATTAACGTCGCACTCAACAGCTAAGGTCATTTTGCTACTTCCGGCATTCATGGAGGAGGAAGATCCTGGGTGCCAATTCGGGCATTATTTCAGTCATGAGCGGGCACCTGAGTAGAACATAGATAGCTTCTAGACATAAAATAATTCGACCCAAGTAGGGCACGAACCTACAGCGGTGAGGGACAAGTAAACATCAGCCAGTGACCTTAATCACTCGGCCACAGATGCCATTGTATGATGCCAAGCAATTGTCTGAAGTTTCAAGGCTTTAATTGTTACTGAGAAAGTGAATTTTAAGAAAGCTTTGAATTTCTCAGATTCAAGACGACAGTGCCGACTGACGTCAAGAAGGTTATGACAATGGCTCTTCTGTTTTTCAAAGAAAAGCTAAAAATTGATAAATCAATCTTTTGATATAAATTGATTCAGTATATACCTATTGTAGAACAAATACTTGCAGCTAACATTTACTATCTCCGTGAGTGCTTCCAAAATACTGCGAATTGCAATATACTGGGTCTATTATTACCAGCCTTTCTACCATGCTGTTTTAAATTTTCAAAACTTGTCTAAAACAACAACTGAATGTTTTAATAGCAGGCTATAATCTTTCATATTTAACATATACTAGACTCTAGTAGTATTTCGTAACAAGTAATAATGATGATGATGATGGTGATTATAATATGTACCCGCCAAAATTTAGTGTAGCAAAAGAATCATGGTAAAGTTTGAAAGTTTTAGTTACAATACAAGAAGTCCTTTTTGTATTTATATTGAGTTAATATCTGTTCTTTGTAAATGACAGCATGATCCAGAGAAATGAATTTGATTTTCCCTTTAGATTATGGCATTTCTGTCTACATTTAAAAATCGTATTTAAGATATGTAGATCTATGTGATTTCTTAGTTATTCGTACCCAGGTTCGACTTCGGCAAAATGCGGACATTTTCGTACCATTTTCGAACCACGCATTTACATAAAGTACAACAATTACAACGTGTTTAAAGCATAAAAATATGTTGTCATATTTCAAAAAGACATCTACAAGTGCCTCTGTAAAGTTAATTTGCTGATGAGTTTCAGTTTTATACCTAAACGCATAAAGGCGTATTTTAGACTAGTGTTTCGGCCTATCTTTTAGACACGAAATGACAACTAGTCAGGCCGAGCAATTTTGATGATAGAGGCGTTGCCAAGTTGCAAAAGAATCGTTGTTTTATGTCGAAATCCGAGTTTTGTAATTTAACATTCAAGAGTACCTAGTGGTTCCATAACGTATTACGATGTTCCGATAGTTTATGATCACAAACACATTATCGGATATAAGACACATTATTCGGCCTGACTAGTTGTCTTTTAGTGTCTCCGGTCTGACTTGAAAACTGTTCTGATCAAAACCGCGTAGGAAACTAGTTCTATACAGAACAGATACCTCGTTGATTTTTAGCAATTTTTAATGTTTTACATTTATTCATCAATATATCATAATGAAAGCAGAATACAATGTAATGCATTGCAATTCTTTTTATTTCATTGAATATACAGAACTACTTTTCAGTCGTATTCGATAAAAATTTGTGTTAAGAGTTTGGCCGTAAGGGTCTGAAATACTCTGTTAACTTTGGATACGATTGAATAAATTCAATCGATCCAATAACCGTATTAAAAATACTTGACCCAGTGATTATACAAATTAAGTCGACTTTTATTTCCTTTTAGTGAATTTCAAATATAAGCGCACGGCCACAAACACCGCTTCATTCATAGGCTGAAACTTGTGCGCACTGCTTGATATCCTAACGTTTGTTACCTTTTGTTAGGAATTTTGTAGTAGGTCGTCTTTATTGAAATATTACGTTATATTACATTTTAAACAGACAATCTGCAATGTCATGTCGAAGAATAATGTAGTCAAATTACCATAATAATGATACATGTAGTTACGACTAGAACACACGCACTTTAGAACTTATTCAATACGTACTAAAGGACTAGGCCATTGATGTTGTGTTCAAGCATCGTGAGAGCAACTTTGTCTTCAATAATGGTTTTCTTTGCAAAGGCCATGTCATACTCAGTGTCCCTTTACTCAAATAGACCATTTAAAAGTTTGGATATGGACTATATCATTTTCATAGTTAAAAAAGACCCACATAATAGACGAACTCAAAATCAAGCGACTTTCCCATCAGTTTATCTCAAATTTTGAGTCACCGCAGAGATGAAATTCATCTCAACCTTTGAGCAACTCCCCGAGTCCCGCAGAGATATGTGTTTTCGCGATCATAACCACCGAATAAAAAAGATTAAAACGATATTAGATACGATTACACCGAGATTACCTGAATACATTCAGATTTAATGATATTACACCGTTAACGATATCTCTCCGTTAACGTAAGTAATTTTTAACACAATAATACATCTGTTATCAATTCTTCATAACGTCGTAGTAAATATCATCGAGATAAATTTGCGGTAAATTATCAAAATCCATTGGGAAAATAATTAAAATGTCTGTATTACCTACATGCAAAAACGCAATATAATAAAGATATTAATGGATAAAACCAATGCTGTGATCAAATGAGTAAACGTTATTTTTTTTCTCTTTTGCAGAATCGTGATACAAGGTTCCCGTGCATTATAAGACTGAAGCATGTTTATCACTTGTAACAATAAAACATACCTCATTATATATTTACCTGTAAACAGTCATAGATATATCAATCAACAACTAAGATCACAATTACCTCTAATCGACAGAGCAGGTGCGCTCATTGTCTATAAACCATTGACACGGCAGGTGCGCTCGGCGGTTGTTTGTCCAGAAGTGGCTGAAAAGTGGTCAGACATGTTACAAGCCTATCTGGACAATCTAACTGATAAGCCTTCATAGGAAGTGCTCATGTTAATTCCCCAAGAAAGCCTGTTAGAATGGTATATATACAATACCAAAGGTAATGAAATATTGACATTGTTTCTCGTGAACAATTTCATTTTGTGGTCATTGATATCGTCAGTCAGCCGAAATCTTCAAGCTGTGTAACAAGTAAATTTACTTTTCTGCAAGAAGTGGACGACAATATCATTCAATTAAAAAGGCATAGACTAGAATGTTACGGATCGGTAGCGTTAAACAGTAGTACTTAGAACAAAACGAACTGAAAAATTATGGACTTGCTTTAATACTGACACAACTCGATTGGTCATGCCAAAGAAAAAAAAGTTTTTATCGGGTTATCGGAACTGCAATTACAATTAACTATTTTTTCTGATTTTCGATAAAACATTTCACTAGAAATATTGCTAAATACGTATCAAAAGCATTATTTAAAGTTCAGGTAAAGATTATGTAATATGCAGAGTTATGGTAATATCATTATCTAGAGTTATTATTTCAAATTAACCGTACTTTATCAATTAGTGCAAGCAGCTGAAATGATGGTTTTTGGTGGACTGTATGCATGGAGAGATACAACCAAAAATGTTGTAATACAATCAAAATTTACCAGCATTTTCGTTCGTGCAGATGAACCCTAGAAGGAACTTTTGGTATGCTATTTAACTTGAATTGATATTTATTGGTTCAGACTTGCATAGGAAAACACGTTAATGATCATGATATATTTTAATATGGCAAGGGTTTTATATGCTTTGAAACAAAGCAACAATGCCATTAGGTTGATGAAAACATGCATACCTACCTTACAGAAGGTAAACAGAATACAGAAAGGTACATATTTCTCACGACACAGTGGAGATGCTAGGATAATTTTTGATGTTTCACCTTATGTTACGTTATCAATGCACTGATGGATCCACCAGGTGGCGATAGATGTCTGTCAATGATAGGCAGACTTTCCAAATCTCCCTCGGGCTTCTCTTCGTCATCAATGTCTTTTCTAGTAATGTGAATAGACTTCCTCTGCTCGGTTTGTTACACAACATCAGTTTCTAATTACAAAGAGTGCACGTTTTGCATTGTGAGGCTATGCCTGGCCTGTACTGTGCACTTTTTTATGTCATAATTTGTTGATTTTTATTAACTTAAAAAGTTAGTTTCAGTTTTTATAAAATAGGTGTACATTGTTTTGTATCATAAAATTTGATGAACTAGTTGTTAAGAAAAAGAATGTACCAATTATTTTGAAAAGAAGGGAAATTAAGCTCAATGTTAAATGCTAAAGAAAAATGTTGACAGACAAACTTCAATACATTATACTGCTCAACTGATTGTTTCAATCACCTACATGCATATTTTTCTTCTGAAAAACAAATCTTGCAGCATGTCGTCATTTCATCTAAATTTACGCAATCAGTGGTTGGTCAGTCAGCTCCTGTGCATTCCAACGTTAAATCATATTGCTAAGGTGTGAAACAGGTCACCCAGGCCTACAACAATAGTAAACAAGCAAATTATCAAATATCAAAATTAACTTATTTTTCTTGCAATGTGACTATTATTATATCACTACTTCAACCCTTTTGATACTTTACTCGGTCTGGACATCCATTTTGATGTTAACCATTACAGCTGGTATGCATATATATCCGTATAACTGAATGTTCCACTAGAAATGAGTATAGAGAGAAACCTCGCGTTTTGTCAGTAGCCATATGATTAAAATGTGAAGCTGTTGTTGCAATCGAGAAAAATAGACGTGCAACAATCTAAATCTACTAAACATGAAAAAAACAAACAATATGCTTCTTCTCGGCATGTAAAATCAGTGAAATTAACAACAGACATCGTAATAATTATACCCCCCGAACACAAAGTGTTCGGAGGGTATACTGGATTCAGCTTGTCTGTCCGTCCGTCTGTCCGTCTGTCCGTCTTTAGACGGAATCTTGTGGACACTAGATCTCAAATACCCCTGGTCAGAATTTAATGATACTCACACAAGTGATAAGTACAAGCTTAGTGTGCATGGTCCACGTTTCGGGTCTCTAGGTCAAAGGTCAAGGTCACAGGGGCTCGGGATAGTAAAATCTTGTGGACGCAAATCTCCAAAACCCTGGTCAGAATTTGATGATACTCACAGAAGTGATAAGTACAAGCCTAGTTGTGCATGGTCCAGGTTTCGGGTCTCTAGGTCAAAGGTCAAGGTCACAGGGGCTCGAGATGGTAAAATCTTGTGGACGCTAAATGTCCAAAACCCCTTGGTCAGAATTTCATGATACTCACACAAGTGATAAGTACAATACCTAGTTGTGCATGGTCCAGGTTTCGGGTCTCTAGGTCAAAGGTCAAGTTCACAGGGGCTCGAGATGGTAAAATCTTGTGGACGCTAAATCTTCAAAACCCCCTCAGAATTTAATGATATTTCACACAAGTGATAAGTACAAGCGTAGTTGTGCATGGTCCAGGTTTCGGGTCTCTAGGTCAAAGGTCAAGGTCACAGGGGCTTGGGATAGTAAAATCTTGTGGACGCTAAATGTCCAAAACCCCTGGTCAGAATTTGATGATACTTCACACAAGTGATAAGTACAATGCCTAGTTGTGCATGGTCCAGGTTTCGGGTCTCTAGGTCAAAGGTCAAGGTCACAGAGACTCGAGATGGTAAAATCTTGTGGACGCTAAATCTTCAAAACCCCTGGTCAGAATTTAATGATACTGCATAGAAGTGATAAGTACAATAACTAGTTGTGCATGGTCCATGTTTCGGGTCACTAGATCAAAGGTCACAGGGGCTTGAGATAGTAAAACTTGTGTGCTTTTAATCTCCAAACCCGCTGGTAAAATTTAATTATATTTCACAGATGTGCAGGTCCAATAATTAAAGCATCAAAACTACATAAATTTTAAATACTGTGTCAGTGGGATGTTCGGGGGTATTCATCACCTTCAGTGATAGTTCTAGTTATGATTTGATAAAAAGTAATAACGACGATTTAAAATTACCATGCATAATATATAGCTATATGGTTCAAAAGATAAAAGGCGCTTTGGTCATCAATAATTGCAGTGAACCGAACCGATCGCAAATGTATATATTTCGCCTGCAAAGACCAGCAGTAAACCTGTCAAAACCCGAACAAAAACGGCGAACAATTACAGCGACGCGACAAAAAAATTGCAATTACAAATTTCTAAATCAAAACAATAAAAGGCATGGGCACACACAAAGCGATCGTTATGTCTCGGTACGGTCTGTTGTCCAGCAAGAGGACAGATAAACTTTGTAAAACACGTTTACCTGAAAACAGAAAACAAAGAGGTTTCTAGGAACACTCCTGACCTGGTAACTATTTCGATATGTTTGTGATCAAGATGATGGTTATCTGGAAAATCTGATAGCAAAAGAAGCAGACTAAGACCCAGTAGTTTCTTTCCGATCTGAAATATGCTATCAAAGCGTTTGATACTGCGATAATTCTAATTTGTTATGCAATACTCGAATTCATATCTGTTTCAAATCAGTTAAAACGGACAAGTAACAAGTAACAATATAGGATTTTACCAAATAGGAAAAAAGTTTATTTGATGCCGTTGCGTTTGTCACCAATAAATCAGATCATATAATCACTGGATCTTGTTTTCCTTATCTGTATGGGATGTTAAAGTTGTGTATTATCAATGCAGTTTTTTACTAACTGTTAAGATTAAGGGATGAATACACAGATGTTTCATTTAATGTTGAAATGTTTATGTTACCAACGTCGGTCGCTGAGTTTTACTTTCTTTATTGTATTGATAAAATCTCGCAAATTCAAGAGAGATCTCATAAAAGTAAAGAATTATTCTACAGGTTTGGTGTATCTGTAATCTAATACCATCCTTTCAAGATGCTTTGTCAACCTGTTATCAGTGATGAAGACAGGTGTGTGTCCTACCATTTACAAATGAATCATTGCTTGTGCAAATAAAACTTTTTTTATCAGATTTGATTTTTCAAGCCGGGTTTTAAAAAAGCACCGGAACTAACCCTGTTATGTGTCGTGATATTTTTGCAAACAATCGTATTGTCGTGAAGCAATTTTACTAATGGCCAACCAAGTAATTGCAAATTCCGCCGAGAGATTCGCTTTCGTCTTAATAAGTCAATGGACAATAACACGAAGTTACAATGACGATGCACAAGGTTTTGCCTACAATATGCATAATAACGACGGTCATGTGCGAAATTATGATCAAAAACATTTAAACGATTTGTCTAACAATCACAGTATTACCCGATAAAATATAAAAATAAAGGCTGCCAACATCACCCCTAAATGTCATCCGAAATATCTCTTATACAGCCAAGACAATATTATGTTGATGGTGTGAGGACTTGCAAAGAAAGAACCGGTGTTCGAAACATACGCACTTATAGTAACTGATACCACAAAATGACAGATTCATATAAAAAAAGGTAAACAGACCATGTTTGAGGTCAATTTTGGTAACATTAGGCCTACTATATGCCATGTACAAAAATAACACACTTTCAATCATACATTTTCTAAAACGGATAAATTTGTCAAAGGTTTAGTGCCTCATAGTTGAATAATCTTTATATTTTATATATTTGAAAGGGCAGCAAAAAAGCTTATTGTAAAAGTTTTTTTTTCAGACCGAATTTAATCGAAGAGTGAAATAGTATTGTCAGTTTTGACATGATTGTTCAGGAATCTACTCTGCACAAATTTTGCACCAGCGATTGTAGGCTGAACAAGACACCGCAGCATATTGCATTATAAAATGAATAATTGGTGTAATATAAATGATGAATCTCACGATGATCTTTATAGCCAATTCACGAATGCTTCTGCTTTTATTTCCTCATATTATTAGGTATTCAACAATGTCTACAGCACGTTGCTGCAATGTTTCACGCACACTGGTGTATTCATTCTGAAATTTTACTTCAATAAACTATGACTGCAGGAAGATAACGTGTTGGTGGTCCTGTATTCCTGTAATGAGCTGTACATTTATAAAATGTAATCACGCAATTAGCCAAAAATCAAAATGATGAAAATTACATTTGTTTTGCACAAAAATGTTAGTCTTACTTTAAAGTGAAGTGATAAATGCAAACAAGACAATAAACGTAAATAAATTTATACTCCTTTAAAATAGGTTACTGCTGGATCAGTTCTGTACAACTTAATGGAATATCAGAGAATACAAGATAACCTTAAATCCCCATGGTCACTGTGGACCTTACACTTACTCATTGCTCTTCTATATCAAAAACATACCGGCGAAACTGAACCAAACAATTCATTGTCTATAGCGCGTAATACAGCAATGCTCAATGACCTTCAAAAATACGTAAATAAAAACACAGCAAAGCCAAAGTGATCATGGTTTTTTTCATCATTTAATGATAAACATTTAAATATAGGACAGTTAGAGAAATAGAATTGTGTATGATTGTTATGTCTGTTTACAGTAAATAGTACCCTTTTCATAACTGCCTTTTAACTTACTTTTGCCATGTACATATTTCAACCAATGTTTCTTTTAAAAAAAGTGTTTTTACTTTCGAAATCATGTCCTCCACGTAACATTAATAAAACCTGAAAGGATTGATGCCATGTTTTCAAGTTCATTTACAGCACCTTATTCTGTAGTGTCAGCTGAATTTTCTACTTGCCTTTGCGCTGATTTCATTCATTTATATGAAAGCGGTTAAATTCAAAGTAGGTAAAACGTTTTTCGTTGACACTTAAATTCTCAGAGACCAAGTATTAATATGGATTAATTTTAATGCAAACAAAATGTGTAAGCAGAAATCTTAGATTACATCATGCATGACTTACCACAAAGATACAATGTGATTTCATTATTTTATTGTCTGCATTTATGTTTTCTTTTCGCCACTAAAGTCTTACGGTCAGAGTGGCTTGCCTGTTCTCTTACCTTTCCAATTCGACCTGATTTTGGACGAGGAAATACAAACGGATGTTATGGTTATTGCGAACAGCTGATGACCTCGGCTGACTAAGTTGTTTTACCTTGACCTGACGGTGATACACAAACTAATCAGTCTGATGTTACTCACACGCTGATACGTTACATTGGCCCAAGTAGATAGTTCTAATTGATTGATTGACACGTGATTCACAGGTAGATGTCGGTTACCAATCAATAAATCACCAGCTGATGAAACAACTCACTAATCCAACTTCTGTATTATGTGATGTGTTACTAGAACCTTTTCCCACAGAAATAGTGCTCATCAGTAAAACTGTTGTTTCGATAAGTGGTTGCTAACCGCTATGATAAAAAAATAGACAATTCCCAATTGCTTTTCTGACTCATGTGTTTCAGCCTGGCTGTGTTCACAGCAGCGAGATGATTTCTGAATGCGCAAAGTACCCTGTATCAGCGAAAAACAGATAATATACAGAGTAGCTGTGTTATATTTGTTAGTAAATAACGAATGTCTGACTCCCAGACACAATAGTGATGAGTCTACATTGGAAAGCTGCTAAAGTCGTTCTAGCTTATGAGTCAGTGGGAAAATGATGTTTTGGAAGCAGTTATGAACAATATATCAAACTGTCATTTCACTGATCGCTGACTTGTTTGTTAGACAACTGGCTCTGTGTGAGCCCCTGAGTCAGCCGATATCTTTACCTTGGGGAGGGAAATGATTTCATGGAAACAACTGGTTTTTAAAAGCTGTCTGCCACTGGAGATATTACCAGGTGGAACAGTGATATTTTCGAAAAAGCAAATGTTTGGTTATTGTTTTCTAAGTCAGGCTGTTTCGTAACGCTCATGATAGCTTGCACAAGACATTATTAAACTTAATTTTACGACGTCTTTATATATGTCATCATTACTAAGGATGATCTTTTGACGGACCTTGCATTTGACTAAACATTTAAGTGGTCCATTCAAATTGCACACCGAAACCCAGAACAGAAAGTCGGTAGAAAGGCAAACAAGTAAAAAGCTCTGACTTTTTATGACTTTAGATGCATTCAAAGGTCATCCCGCTATGTCCCGACCAAGTGAAGCCAAAGGTCAGACTGTCAACACTCCAAACAATGGTCACGCCCTCTAAATGTAAAAAGTATCATACTTTAAAGAACATTGTTTTTATTAACATATTTTTATTAACATACTGAAGCCTAGAAAGTCATGTACATGCTGCGCTCTTGTTTATACGCAGGGTCGGGTGGACGTGGGGTAGAGGTTATGGTTTACATCATACAAAGCACTGAGATAATCATTACACAATCTACAGACTTGAAAATTATTCTCCATATCTAAAACAATTTGCTATTTTACAGTGGCAGACACACTTATAGTATGATGTAAAAGTTCTAAGGCTTTACTTGAAACTGTATATGTTTGTTGTACTCGTCAAAGAAAAAAAAACTATCCAGTAAACTGGCTGGCAAAGTCATTCATAGAACGAGAGATTTTCCAAAACGTTTCTTAATATTTGACATGGTTTGTCAAGAAGTTGTTGAATGAATCTTAAATTGTTCATTCTTAAACAGATTAGCACTGGTAACCTAACTTTTATACTACGAAAGTAGTTATTACAAAGAGTTATGAGATAAATTATGACAGGTTTCAGTTATGATAAAAATAATTTCCTGTAAATTGATTGTAATTAATTATTTATTTTAGCTGAAAGTAAATGCATGCTATTTTAATGTTGGAATTGGTGTGCAATGTCAAGTTTACTACATGTAATCTTTTGCGTTATTTGAAAGTCTTTTATAAAATGTATATGATTTTGGCATGTATATGGATCCGACTGAAATAAATAATTAAATAGATAAATAAAAATAAATAAATAAATAAATAAATAATTAAATAGTTAAATAAATCTTACATAATTTTTACACAATTATGTGTATGCGTCTGGCTTATCCCTCTCTGGTTAGTCGCTCCCGCGCCCCGTCCCAAATTTTAATTCTGCCATGTAAAATAGCCCTTTAGCAATGTAAAAACCAGCCAAAAAGGTAATTGCAATACACTATTCTCCTCTATTTTTATATTTTATGTACTTTCAAATAATGATATTTTATGAACACGTTTGGTATCTGTCTTGCAATCTTATTTTAGTAGCAGCAGCAACAACAACAGCAACATCAACAATATCTTTCTTGTAATAAATAAGGTTACATATACAGTAACAGCATGGTATAACAAAACATAAAGGTCGAAATAATATAGCATGAGTGGGTCATTTTTAATACTGGTTTACAATGTCGGGTATATCAATTAAAGAAATGTATACTAACGTACTTTTCAGATTACGTATACACACTGTATCGGCAAAACGCACTGGCTCCAATTTAACGATAATGCTCCA